>JASKGO010004191.1:0-12911 GCA_030556065.1 Holobus sp. GC000080
CAAAAATTTGAGTTTTTTTTCGTCAAGTCACAGCCAACTGCCCCGTCCACACGGTTATGTGTATTTTCCTCGGTCTATCTCTCTCATCAGTGTGTCCATTCATTATAGGTCTATGCTTTCTAGTGAGGCAAGTCTCGGTTAGTTGAGGTTACGTAGTTACGACCAGTAACGACCAACTTTTACCGATATCCCGATATCTACCACTGGCGGCGCCACAGTCGATGGTTGCGTGGCATTGGACTTAAGTTAAGGCGGTTTAAGAACCAGTTTTAATTACAATTATTACATACCGATTCGGCCGGGTGGTTTCGGCTCTTGCTTTCCAACCCTCGAACCCGAGTTCGATCCCCCGCTCGGAATCATAATTACTAATTTGTGTGTTATGCAGATTGAGTTCAAGCAATGGAACCAATTATAATATGCGCTGCACTGACAATTATCGCTTTCGCCATCGCAAAACTAATTGAAAGCCTGGACAACACATGTTTAACATGGAAGAGAAAGAAGAAAAGCAAAATGAAAGGGATTAAAATGACGAAAACCTAAATGAAAGGAAATTAGTTTCCCCAAAGAAAGAAAGATAATATCATGAATATTATCTTTTTATAAAATAACATTTTGATTTTTCGGAAAGTTATTTCTTTTACCAATAATAATAGCATCGATTTACAAAATTTAAACTTGTTTTGTCACACGAAAACTTCGGAATTTTGAAAATACAGGGTATTTCACAAGAGCGGGAGGTCATCGATATATGGAGAACTATAAAAGCGAACATAATTTTTTCTTTTCCATTCTTAATTTAAGTAAATGCTACATTCTCGGCAAATATTTTCGTCTTTATGTTATTTCCGGTTATACCGGAGGTAGCTACTTACTTCATTGTTTTTAAATAGAACACCCCGATTTTTAATTTATATTTTGTTTCCCTATTAAAAATAAAGATGATTTTGTAAAAGTTTTTTCTCATTAGGTCTTCTTTTCAAGATAATGCTAACTTCCGGTTATTTTTGTAAAAATTAGTCTCATGAAAAAATTCATATTATTTTGAATTTTTTTATTTTCCTGGAGAATCAACTAACTTTTAATTATTTTCCGCCCTTTTATACCCCCTTGCAGTTAAAAAAATGCACTTAAAAAGTGGCAATTGATTTTTACAGTTAGGAAAAATGTACTAAAGGCAAATACTGAAAATTCGGTAAAAATCCATAACGTCAATTTAATTTAAATTGAATTTTAGTTTCCTCCTTGTATTTAAAGCAGCGGGCTACCTTGCATCCCTTTAAATGGATTACGTCATTGTTTACATGTAATAGATAGTAGTTTGACCTACATTCCGATGCCATGATGGCCGCCTTAACATAACCTAACAAAACTTTGTATTTACGAGTATTTTCAACTTTAGACATTTTTTCAATTTTACATTAAAATTAACATAGATTTTGTGTAGAAATTATCATTAAGCTTTTAATAATGTTATTTATTGAATAAATAAGTGGTTACTTTGGTTGTTGGCATGAAAAAGTTGTTTGGAATTATTTAGGGATGTGTTTATGTTGTTCATCAGTTGTATTCTGAAAATTTGTTTTTTTAAATAAATAATTTTGGTATAATCACATTAATTTCTTATGTACAAATAATTTTAAATAACAAGCCTTTTACGCCCCTTTACTTCTAATGCCACTTATTTAGAAGTTGAATTGCAGGTCCAGGGCAGCATATTGAAAGGATGAAAGTTAAATCTGCCACTAGAAACTAAGTCCTGTGGAGAAATGTAATTAGCATAAAAACAGTTATTTATCAAGCATTGGCTCACCGAAATTCTACTTTTTCTGGTAACTCATGTGAAAATGAGTTCAGGATTTCTTCAGGTTTCATCATGGAATCAATCACCATTGGGATTTCAAATCATACGCATGTTAAAGCACTTTGTCCACCACTCTCACATTCTATCTCTTTGGTAGTGAGTAAATCTGCAAATGGCAAGAAAGAAATAACTATTGTTGTAATTTTTCAATAAATGTTTACCTTGATATTGTCCCAGAGAGAATAAATATACTCCAGTCACATTTTTGGTGGTTATTGCTTCAAAAAATTAATAACAAATAATTTAGGAAGCTCAGTATACGTTTACCTTTAATTTAAAACACTATTCGTTGTTTAAACTGTATTTAAACTGTTTAAGCATTGACTAATAATAATAATAGTCAATGGTTTAAGTAAGCAAGATCATTTTAGTTTGGAATTTAAATGATAGAAGTCGCAGGTAGCAAAGAAAATCTACCAAAACCATGCATTTTCTCGTTTAAAGTGGGTTTTCTCAGCAATTATAGGTTTAAAAGTTAAGCTGTAAAAAGATTTAATTTGCAAATTTATTTAGGTTGGATTTTTTAATGTAATAAAAATTCAACAGCTCATAATTTGCGAAATATCCGTATTCAAAGAGGACCCCGACAGGCCTCAAAAATTTCCACAACGATTATTTAGAAAGGAAAATCAATTTTCGAAAAACTAAAACGACAGAAATTTGAAAAATAAAAATTCCGGTGGGCTCGCAAAAAACCGTAACATTTGAGGTCAAATTGTAGCCACAAAAAAATAAAAATCAAATTGGAGTGATTGCGTAATTTTGGAAAATTGCTAATTACTCGCTCAGTTTTCCATATTTTCTTCTGATTTTTGCAATGAATATTCTTTGGTATAACTGCAATATTTTTACAAGCGTTCACTTGACTTGACCCAAAAATGCAAATGCTACGGCCCTAAATAGTTTGAGTTGCCCTAGCGGAAAATTCAGGTCGTTTTTCTTGGGGAAAACGCCAAAAATCAATAGAAGAAAAAATTAAATTTATTCAAAATAAATCTTAAACATATTTGCCAGTAATTTTCTGAGTTATTTCGGTCAATGTACCCAAGGGATCCCCATTGACGAATTGTTTGAGAAAACTATAAGGGCTAGAAAATTGATTTGTTCGCCAGAATGTGACAAAAAATTAGTTACTTAATAAAAAAAAATCAGCATTAAGATTAAGCAAGTATTTAATTAAGAAAAAAAATTAAAAAGTGTTTTCTTGGGTTCGAACTTTTCTTACTCTTCCATTAATAACTTTTTCAATTGAAGCGGTATCTTTGTCATTGCCTCAAAAATACAAGCTGGATAAATTCTCTACCTCAATCATACAAAAAGTGGCTGTTTTGGGGTAGATTTCCAGAGGACAATCGAATTGAAATTTGAATTTATAAAAATTCCAAGATTTTCCCTCCTTGAGGAGTTTGTTCGATCGACATCTGAGTTTTAAAAACTGAATTAAAGTTTAATTAATTATTCATTTTAATTGTTTTTCTTTTGTATAAAAATTAATTAATCTGAGTTTCATTTCTATAAGACGGTAAAGTGGAAATATTGGATATTTCTAGTATTAAAAAACAAGGATATTTGTAATTCGAAACAAATCAAACTTAAGTAAGTAAAAAATATAAACAAAACTTTGATTTTTTATCTCAAATAGTTTTCTTTGAATTAATTATCAAAACATATTCAATGCCAAATAATTTTCAAAGAATAAAAAAAAAACACCGATTTTTTCTGGATAATTCGGAAACCGGAACACATATCTGATTTTTATAAACGGCCATAAGTTGGCCGTAAAATTCTGTCCATTTTGGTCCATTTAACTGCATCTCTATCTTAAACACTGTAGAAGCTACCCACATATGGGTTGAGAAAATGGTCCTATAGTTGCCACATAAAAACTGTACGTAACTGGAACAAAACTAATCATTTTTTTAATGATGGTGGTCTAACGAACAAAATATTCATTACAAAGTTCATGTGACAAAAACATTGTTTTTCAGTGTACTAATATTACTCTTAAAAAAAAGTTAAAAAAGAATTTAAAAAAAAAAATGAATATTAAAACTATCTTGGTAGAATCTACAAATAATGGTTACGAGTTTTTACAATATGAAGTTTATTAAACTTATTAATTTGGAAATTTTCTCTAATGCTCAAAATGTAAAGGCAAGTATACCTGTGCCCCGTGCACTTAGCCTAATGTCAATTTGAAGTATCTATTGAATTTATTACATCGAATTAATTTCCTTACTGAGTACATTTCGATATATTTTTGCTCAAAATAAGCGATAACATAACGTTTTATTAATTGATCGCCTATAATCTTTCTATCATTGTTGTAAAAGTTGTTCGTTCAACTATAGTGAGACCACTGTGAACTGATAAAATAATGGATTTGCCAACAGATCTTTTTGGCCTCTTCATAGTCGCCTTATGCCTTTATGGTATCTACAAGTTCACATTGTTTCTGGTGCATCGAAGAAGAAGCTCCTACAACAACAATCGTAAGTGATTTCAAAGAGACATTAATTACATATTAGTCTGTGCTGTAAATTTACTTTACTGGATGATGTTGAGTGAGTTTGAAATTACGTGGTCAATTTTCGGTCCTTTGTTCGCTCTGGGTATTTTCCTGTGCCTATCGAATTTCCTGAAATGGAATTGTAAGTACAAGTATTTTTAATTTTCTACCGTTTAAAAGATGTTTTATGTTAATTTAATTAAGTGCAATATTTGAAACAAAAACTTTATTCACTGGATTCCAAATTATATAAAATAGGTATTATTGTTAAAAGCTACATATTTGAAAATTATTATAAAAAGGATGTATTACTAACTAAATAAGGATACCACTTTTTCATTACTTGGGAAAAAAAATAAGACTTAAATCTTACCCCCACCAGACTTAATTGACATTATAATTTTCTGCGCGGCATTGCGTTGCACAAGTTCATTAGACATAACCCACCTCCATAGACCAAAACAAATTAAACTGTTTTCACCTATTTTCGTTAAAATATGACGTTTATCATAATTTGCCTTATTGTACTTGGCGCTTTATTGTTTGTTAAATTTATTGACTGGCTGGACAAAAAATGTTTAAGGGGTAAGTGCAAAGACATTGCTAATGCTATCTAGGTACATACAAGAAAGAGAAAAACAAAAACAATCACTTTAACTTTTAATTCGTTTTGCTAATTATTAAATTTTATTATTAAAAAGCAATCGATAATTCGCAAATTTAAATAAAGTTTTTGCGTTTTTTATTGCGTTCCGGTCTTTTTTTTTCATCATTACGGAAGAATTATGATTCTTTTATTAATTTTCTGCAGCAAAATTAATGGTTTGTGTTCATTATTCAAATATAAAATTTAAAAAATATCTTTTGAAATGTAAGCAATTGCAATTTTTAAGATATCGGCTGATGCAATAACAAAATGGAGTCGCCATTTTGTTTTCGAACAATTGTAAAATGAATCTACTTCTTCTAACTACTACTTCATACCTTCTAACTAAGTGTTTCTTTTGTTGATAAACACCTTTTAATATATCCTAAATTGTCCAGTTTTCAGTTTTCATCTATTTTCTCTCTGTGAGATATTTAATAAAAAAATATATCTATCAATACTAAATCCTGGAATTTTCTAGACTGGAACATTTAGCCCCTTATTGGGCCCCAATAGATTTCTACCGCTCACTGATTTTTCTCCCCGATACCTTATTCAAAAATAAATTAATTCAACACAACAATTTAATTTCCTTAAGAGTTTGGCACAAAAGCTGGTTTAAAACAATGAATTGTTATTAAGCGAAGATAAGAACTTTTGAATTTATGAAAAACTGTATTTGCACTTATCACTTTCAAAGTTTCAAGCCCCAAAGGAGGAACATAAGACACTCAAGTAAAATTGCTTTGATGTACTGAGGATTTGAGTCAGAATTGGATGTTTAATAACTCCAACGACTAAATGACCCCTGCTCTAATATAAAGTATCATATCAGAGAATGTCCGTTGATAAATATATATTTATATAATATGTCCATGTAGAAAATTCAGTTACATACATAAATAAAATGATAACTGAAAAATGAGTAATAAAATTTAAAAACATCACTTTTGCAAATTTTCATTTATTCATCTAATTCATCTAAGTATATCTACCTATATGCACCAACATATTACAATAATAAATATTAGTTGAAACTTTCAACTTGAATCAAGTTGAGATTTTGAAAATTATGAAATTGCATAAGATAAAGTATTGATAAGTATAAACACTTATCGCTACACCTAAAAGTGAATGAATCTACCACCTATACGCCGAATGCGAAAATAAAATTGATTAAAAACAATTTTAGAAATGTTGATAAAGTGATTAAAAATATTATTTATCGGTGTGTGCTTATAAAATTTGCGTCAAATATTCGCTGATATCGGTAATTGTTCGCGAGATGATGAGGCCGTCGCAACTAATTTTGATAGTTTCCATTTTGTTCTGGCTGTTTTTGCTTTTTCGTCTTATTCGATGGGTGATTGGATTGAAATCTACTCATAATCAAATACACGAAGGTAATTTTCGTTTCGTGTTGTGTCTTTTCTTTGTTTTGCTTCTTTATATATTTGATCAAAAATGTGTTTAAATTTAAGTCAATATTTTATTGTATCAATGAAAAGATCAAGAAATATGTAAAAAAACATTTTAGAAATTGAAAAATTTTGTTTTTTTCTTTGTTTTATTATCGAAATATTTAGTTTCATTTTTGAAAATTTTCCTTTTCGGTGTAGTTTGCTTTGCTTAGACGAACATTCGATTAGAGATGGCAGGATAACTCCGTTTTTAAGTTCAAACGAGATTAATTTCCAATTTAAATAATTGTAAAGTCATTGTAATCAAAAATTGTTTTTCTTTTCTTCTTTTCATTCTATTAAATTTTTGGTATTAAATTTTAAGGCAATTAAGTTTTGATTATATTTAAAGTAATATGGTTATAAGTTAGGAAAAATATGAAATATTTTAAATTTTTACAATTTTTTTTTCAATTTTTTTAAAATTTTCATCTTTAAGTAAAATTTTGTTTGATTTGATAAAAATGTTTAAAAGTTGATTTACTTAGGTATACATTCGACTAGAGATGGCAGGATAATTCAGTTTTTCTTTAAATTTTCAAGTTTAAATAATTTTAATTCAAATTGAAAATGAAAATGTTATAATTCAGAAATTTTTAGTCAAATTTAAGAAAAAATTAAATTTTCAATTTTCACTTTTATTTCTTTTAATTTTGTTTTGTTTTTTAAGCTTTGACTTCAAAAAAGTTTAATAAGTTTCATGCATTTCAAGGGATTAGTGAAAAATGAGGTGTATTTTTGTACTTTAAGTGTTCTTTTGAGTAGAAATGGCAGGATAATTCAGTTTTCCTTCAATTTTCAAGTTTTAACCATTTAATTTGCTTTAAAAATTTTAAAGTCTTTTGTAAAGTGTCAATTCACTTTATTCATTTTTGAAAATGAAAATATTATCAAAATTCTTAAATTTTCCGTAAAATATTGAAAATTTGAATTTTCTTTAACAATGCTTTGACTTGATATGACAGGTTAATTCAGTTTTTAAGTTTAATTGGGATTTATTTAAAATTAAAACAATTTTATGATATTAAATATACAGTTTCTCTTTTCATTCTATTAATTTTTTGTTTTTAATTTATAAGAAAAGGTAAGGAATGTTTTTTAAATGCGTTAAACTTTATTAAAATTAAAAAAAGGGCCATTTTTCAGCTTACTTTAATGTTTTAGCATTTTAGTTTTATCTGTACGCAAGATCTTAAAATTTTTAGAGATAAAAAAAATATATAGTTTGCTTTATTTCGCTATTCATTCGACTACAGATGGCAGGATAATTCAGTTTTTCTAATTTTCAAGTTGAAACGAATGGGAGATTTGTTTAAACAATTTCAAAATCGTTTATGAATTGTTATTTCTTTTTCTTTTAAATTTTAAATGAAAATATTATCATTCTCAACATTTATTTATAGAATTTATTCGAAAATCAAATTTCTTATTGTCATTTTTTTTTTCATTTAAATTTGCTTTATTTTTTTAAGTTTTGTCTTCAAAAAAATTTTAAAACTTTCATGCATTTCATAGGATTTGAAAATTTAAGTATATTTTTGCTCTTTAAGTGCACTTTTGACTGGAGAGGGAAAGATAATTAAGTTTTTTGTGCTTTTCGCAATTTTCCTTATTCTTTATAAACAGAGCCCAAAGTATTTTTGAAATTAATTTCAAAGTTATTATAATCGATGAAGTTCTACCTCTATATTCTAGTTATTTATATTATAAACTTAAAAAAATATTTTTTATTTTTACTATTCTTAAAAAATATCTAAATTCCAAAACGAAACTAGATGACTTTTTGAATTAAACATTGAAAATTTAAATATATCCTTATTCAACAAAGATGAACTAAAATATATAAAAAAACTAATAAAACTTTAAAAAATATTTTACTACAAGTTGAATTTTAAAATGAATCTAAATAAAATTCTCCTGTCTCCTTTAAAAATGATTTTTAATTAATTATTCAAGTAACATCAATTAGTTTAACCACTGCAAACTCCCAAAACTTAACCTGTTCCATCTTCAAAATGAATGAAAGTGATAAAAGAAAACAATGACAAAGTAATTGTCATTGAAATGTAAGAAAGAAAGAAAATCATCGACAAAGCATAATGATATTACAAAGGAACAGAGCATCAGTGTTTACTGCAACAATTATATACTTAAACAGAATTATCATATCTTAATAGTTTATTATAATTACAGAGCACTCGTTCCGAACAGATTAGTCTCGTTCAAACATCTTTGCAACTGACATTTCGAAAAAAAAAAAAAAAGTAATCATAACGTGTATTATAAATACGACGCTCTCATTAGTCTAACTTGACAATGAGCAATTATGTTTAGGTTTCGCAATTCGCGACGCGGAAAAGTGCGACAATAGCTACTACCTAGGTAGTGAGTATACAGTAAATTCAAAGTCAACAGGTATTGCAGCCGATAAACAGTATATATTACATTTTCACTTGAGTTGGGTGCTTCCTCTTTACCTGCACCTTTCTAGTTCGATTTGTGTTCTTTCAAGAAGTTGAGATCAAGAGAAGATCCAAATGGATCCTGTTAACATTGCCGGTGTCCTTTGCGCCACTGTTCTTTTATTCTCAATTATTCTACTGACCGTTTGGTTGCTGTATTTAGCATTCAAAAACGACAAATTGCAAGGTAATTATTTGGATTGATTTTAGTGTTTTTAATAGAGGGCGGTTTAATTAAACGGGGGAAAATTGCAGTTGCAGCCTATCGCGTCCTGTCGCAGAGTGAAGTCGAACCTGCGGGTTACTTCAATTTAAGAGAAGTCAACTCTCGTATTTAATTCAATTTTTCAATTGTTTATTTATATTTTAATTTAATTTACTTTTTTTTTGCAAAACTATTTTCATTTGTTAATATGGTGTATTTATTAAATGCTTTTAATGAATGTTTGCATTTACTTTTTCGTTTTTTTTTTTTTTGGAGATCTGGAAAGTAAAATTTGTTTCATAAATGTTAAATAAATTGTTATAAGTATCTCTAAAATTAGATTTGTTTATATTGAAAAATCATTGGCTTCTGTAACCTATATTCTTCTTGATTGCAGATAATTTTTTTAATGAATGAAAGCTTTGTGCACTGGTTTTTTCTTTTTTCTCTTTCGTTAACGTTTTTTATTTTATCTCATCCTATTTTTTTTTCAATAGTATTTTACAAGTTTGCAAGTATTTTTTTTTTAATAAAAAAAATTAAGATTTGAATCATTTATATAATTTTTTATTTTATTTTTAATTAACGAAAATGACGCATTGAATATTCCAAATTTTGTAAATAATTAATTGTAAATTTCTGAAAAATTAAATGTTTCACTGTTTTATGAAACAAATAAATTTAAAAATTCCAAAAAGAACAAAGATTCGCAGCAAATACAAAGAGTCTAAATTTAAAAAGCCTCAATTAGCAATATTATAAAAACAGATCACTGAACATATTTTCCGTAAATCGCATTAACAAAAGAGAAAAATGTAACAAAAACCTATTAATAAAGGTACATTACGAACCCATTATGAATAATATAATAACATTATAATGAATCATCAATTCAGTTCCTTGTATTGCTCGCTGCATAATATTTGTCTTCTTTTTTTTATACTCACACATTTAATTAACCTAAATGCTAAATGCTGCACTACGCACCGATGACGACGTCTCATGACGAAACAAATTGTTTTAAATGCTTTCAATGGTTCGAAATCAGGGGATTTTTTAAATTTTTTATTTAGTGATATATTTTATGTGATCTTTAATTTGAAAAATTAATTGCTAAACAATATTGCTGGGCAAATCTTAAAGGACTTGATTTTTTTAAATTTATCTAACTTTTTACTTTGCTTAGAAAGAAAGAAAAAGAAACTTTTGGTGAATTTACTTTTAAATAATAAAAAATGCTTATAAAAACGCTTTAAGTATGCAAGTCTTATCATATCCGTAGATAATCATCGTTTTGCCTTGACTTTTAAGTACATAGTGGAAATTGTTGTTTTTCGTACATATGTAGGGTTTTTATTGTTGAGTGTTTGTGTTGCTAATTTTATTTTTAATTTAACATTAGTATCACTGAGGCTAATTAATGCATTAAAAAATAATCGAAAAATTTGGAAAGACATAGGAACAGCTTGAAAAATCCAATTTTGTTTTTCATATAATTAAAATTATTCGTTTATTATTTTTAAATAATTAATAATTAATGAAGCGTATATATTTATATTTATAAATAATATAAAAAATCAATTGTAAATTTTGGAAAACTTAAGAAAAAGCTGGAAAAATATATTTTTTTTTACATATATTAAAAATAATTAATAAATAATATTCAACACAAATTTTAAACTTTCGGAAACGTAAGAAAAAGCTTGAAAAATTATTTTTTTAGAGAAAAATAAGTTTTTTTACAAATATTAAAAAGAATTCTTTTTTTCTTCTTTTCTATAAAACTTACAAAGAAATCTAATTTATTTTTTAATAATTTAATAGCGAATTATTTTATATGATTCTCGCTTATAAATATAAAAAAAATGAAAGAAAAGCAATTTAATTTAATAACAAATGCAATTTAAATTAACAGTTCATAGATGGCAAACTCCATCGTTATTTTCTGCTAAAAGCATTTCTCTTCTTTGTTCATAAAACTGAAATAAAAGCAATAAATAAAAGTAATTTTTAAAAATTTTGCTAAAAGCTTTTAACTGATATTATTTTCAAATAGTTTTCATTGAAAAAATGAATGTTACTGGTTTTTCAACAAAAATATAAAAAAATAAAAATAACTAAGCTACGTGACTCCTAGCAGTGTGCCAATAATTCAGATCAAACCTGAAAACAGATTATAATTTCGTCCTTAATTTTTTTGTTTTGCTTGTTTTCAATTAAAGATTACAAAAATTAAGGTATTTATTACTGAAAACAACTAATAATAACCAAAAAATAAAAATGAACAAAAGCAATTCCTCAACTCCCACTAAATATAGCATTGTAATTATTAAATACGACAAACGAAATTCCAGTAAGTCGTCCTGAAAAGGGACTAAAATAAAAAGGCCAAAGATAATAATGTCTGTACTATAGGCACTTGGAAACTAAAAAAAAAAAGGAAAAGATTTCTCGAACGTAATCGAATAGTTCTTCAGACTCGTACCTAGGACTCGTCCACTGATCAATATCGCCTAGCAATCCGATTCGCCTTTATGTCGATATATTGTAATGACTAAATGATAAATGATAAACTTCCACGCACTCGAGATGCAAATATTGTTTTATCATTACGTACGTTTTATCTGTTTCGTCGTTATCGGGAAATCCATCTAGGAACCTGTTCGCATATAAACCTAGAGGTGCCAACGCTAATGACAACAGTCGTAACATTAGCCGAAAGAGTTAACGCATCGAGCGAATTTTTCGTGTTTGTGGTACGCGCCCTTTAGGTGTGTGTGCTTCTGCACTACAGCTAAAAGTTCTTCCTTAAATAATTAATTTTTATTAATAAAATATATTATTAATATTAATTAATTTTATTAAAAAATAAATAAATAAATAAAAAAGTGTTTCGGTCCGATTTAATAAAAACGAAAATCAATCAAATAAAATCACCAATGATTGTCGACACGAAAATGTACATTATAACCTTTATCGGCTGCATTATTACAATATTTGTCGTCGGTATAATTTACATGTTGATTGCTTATAATTACGAAACTTTGCGGAAGTGGTGCTCGAAAGATTTCGATGAAGAATGTCCGAGGTGTAAGTAATTTTCTTTTTCGACGAAATTTTTTTTCTCTTTTTAATTTTTTCGTTTTTTTTTTTTATTTATACAAAAATTTGTTAAAAAAGTGCATTACATTAAAACAAATATTAGTCTCTAAGCAGTAATTATTGCTAAATATTTTTTTATTTTATTTGAAGTGGAAATATTGCACAAACAAAGTCATAAAACAACGGCAACTGAAATATTTTCTTACATTTATTTGACTTTTTTTAATATTTCCATAAACCTTTTAAAAAATTATAATTAATAATCATTGTATATTTTTCCATGAAATAGTATTAAATTAAACAGTAAATTAATCGTTTTTTAAGTAAATAATCAATATTAAATGAAACAACATTTTTTAAAGGCGATTTTTAATCTTTTTTTTTAGATATTTGTCAAGCACTTGACTCTTTAGAAGTCTTCTTATCTGTGCAGCCAAAGTTAATGTAATTAATATATAAACAAAAAGTATTTCTATACGGACGTTATTATGGTAGAAATTATTTTGAGTTTGAAAACAAAAAATTGTACCTAGACGGTGGCGTTGCATTAGGTATACTGTAAAATACGCAATAAGAAACGATAAGCGGCGACGTTAAAATGCAAAAGTAAACAGCAAAGTGCATAGAGGGAATATAGACTGCAGGCTGCAGGCTGCAGGC
>JASKGO010004197.1:0-31989 GCA_030556065.1 Holobus sp. GC000080
TCCAAAAATTATTGAAAATGTATTGTCCTTCCTAAAAGAAGTCCAAATTTATTGTAAACTTTAATCGATTATAGTGGTCGCTGAAAACCAAGCGCAGTTAAAAAGCGACCTAAAAAATTAAAAAAAAAAAAAAAAATATAAAATTTTAAAATTTTCATATTTTGTTAATGAAATTAAAAATTAAGAAGAAAAAAATCTAAAACAAAAATTTATGATGCCGGTAAAAAAGCTCTATAAACTATTGTAAATATTGATCGGGAGCAGCATCACACATTGGGTGCTTTGGTATTCTGTGCGACGAGGCCTGTGGATCAATCGAATAAATAGCGGAGACAAATAGAGGACGGGGGCGGCGCGACAAAAGCAGCCGCCGTCAGGACGCTCGCAAGCGGAATACATACATGTAGTATGCGGTTTCGACCGCACACGATTGACGTATGTGGCGTGCCTAGTAGGCACCCTCAACTATGCAAATTCTAAATGCTTTTAACTCTCTAGTCTCTACACTCCATCGTCTATACTCTATCTGCACGTAAATGTAAAAGAGAAGAGAATGTCCGCAGGGAGGTCGCTCGATTTGCTTCGCAACGCTTTACGCTTCCCCATATGCAATCATCCGCACCACTATATTATTATTATTGTTCGAAAATGCGCATATATGAGAGAAAAAGAAATTTGTTTGCATTAGAAATAGAATACAGGATGCGGCTTTGACATATCGCGCGCAAATGTTATGAGCCGACGCTGATATTCTGCATAATTTTCCTCTGTGTGTCAGAATTTAATTTCCCATTAAGCGCGGACTTCGATTTTGGGAAATGTTTGTCGGTGCATTTGCTTTGAAGTTTGTTTCAACGGTATTAATTATCGATACGTTGATTTTAGTCATTTCGCAAAAAAATATCTATACAAAAGTTAAAAAAATCTATTTATAACGAATTTAAATGAAAATTTTAAAAAGTATTTGGATAAATGTGAATATCCTGTTACGAATTTGATTAAAAAAAGTAAAACAAACTATGATTAAAATTTCAAACGAAATCCATTTTATAATTAATGATCTTCAAAAAGTTATACCAATAGATTTAAATAATAAACAAAATCAATGAAACGTATCTTTACGAAACATAAATAATTACAGACAATTGACTGACGTCTATAAAAAGAACCTTAAATAAATAATTAAAAAAGCAATTTGTTAAAGCAGCTTTGAAAAACTTTCATTACCAAAAACGGTTTCTTGGGCAAACACTAAGCACACTAAACTATTACCTTATTCGCACACGGAATACTGCAAATAACGAGAAAATCTCAAAAGAAATTTGCATTTGCCGCACAAATTTCCAATAGAAAGTTTCCAACTGAAACTTTAAATTGCACATAATGACAGTCGCAATCAATATAGCAATAATTGAACGGCCACGAAAATTGCACACTATGCAAACCAAGTCGAAATTTGACGACAGCCAGCCAAACAGGGGACAATCGATCTCTAAAATACAAAGCCTATTTAGGCATAAATAATTAAACGCTTGTAAATTGTACATTTGAACGTCATGATTCAAGACGCGTTGGTTGAAGTGACTCTATATTCCCCTTCCTTTACAGACCACTAAAGAGACGATTCGGTTTCTCTTTGTCGGTCACATACTGTACTACTATACGACTTTCTTCCGAATAAGAAACGCCGCGTTTCTCGTACATCGCAAAACGGGTGATTTACTCTAATCCTAAATGGAATGCATTTCTCTCTCGCCACACAATACTTCTATATAAACACCTTATACATTTTAACTGCACACGTTGAGCAGATTGCCAAAGAACGCTCGTTCCGGCAATACATTTTCCAGATCGAACTGATCTCCAGCTTCGAAAACGCTTTGTTTCATCCCCAAATATTATAGCAAAAAATTCATCAAATTACCATGAGAAATGACCTCAATTTTGCGAAAACTAGATGAACGATAATTAATATGAATCACGCAAGAAGCAAGTGACAAAACAAACGCATATTGTAAAACCGCTAATTATGATTCGAAGAAAAACGAATGGAAAAAGCAAAACGCAATAACAGAAGCACTTTCGATAATTGAGGCGGCGACTTAACTTAATTAGACGCTCGCTCATTTAACAATATTAATTTGCCAATTATACGAGCGCTGGCAAAGAATATATCGCTAGGTCAACAGCGCAATAGAACGAGTGCAACCTGTATGTATGTGCAACAACAGTAATAATAATTAGTACAAACAAGAGCGAGTTATGCAAACATGTTATTATCAAACGATTGAATTTGTATGCGCTTGTAAAGTACACACATGCTGAAAGTTTATTACTGTATGTATAGTATAGAATAGAATAAACTTTTGCAAAAGTTTTAGTTTTCCAATGGTTTCATTTTGTTGTTATCATACCTATATGCAGTTCGTGCATTTATGTACTAGTGGAAGTACGAGTACATGCATACACAATAATATAAGAATTCCCATTCCAAGGCTATGGTGTGCTGCAGCAGCAATTTCATGACGCATCCTGTTACGTGTGTGTGCGTTATAAGTTAGTTAGCAGGCTCATTTCGTGTCTGCACAATGTGTCAGCAGCTGCCTATTACTGGCAGCAGCATTGCAAAAACGAGCTCAAGTTTAGGAACGACCTGCATGCACTTCTTGCAGGTGCTGCCGCTTCCATTGCACAAATTTTATTTCTAACTATTAACTTCATTACAAATAAAATCTTTTTAATTATTTTTTAAAGATTTTTTTTAATATTCTTTACTTATTTTGTAATTTTAAAAAATCTTTAATAGTCGATGTCCAATTTGAAAATTTCTTTTGCAAGTAAAGACAGTTATTATTATTATTATTTAAAAATTTACTTTTAACAAAAATTTTATTTAGAAATTTAACTTTTAACAAAAATTAACAACAAAAAAAAATGAATATGATTGATACGAAAAGTACAAAAGTGTAAAATCTAAAAAAGCACAAAAATAGTAATTAGTAAATTAATTTAAAAAAAAAATAGTTAAAGAAATAAATAAAAATACTTAAAAACAATGTTTCAAAAAGTATCAAACATCAAAAACAAATATTTGGAATACAACCATAAATTATGTAATGCTAATTAAATTATTTTAATAAAAAAAAAGCACTTAAATAATCATTACAAACAACCTTTACCTGTCTTGAAGAAGCCGACCGATTATTTGTTGTTAATTCAGTTGTATTACGTTATCAAAGTTTTTTAAATACAAAGAAGACACTTTATCGTTATAATCAACAATAAATGCAAATGATTAAATATTTAGAAACAGCTGCTTGGTCCGCGCTAATTTTTTTTTTACTATTTATTTAGAAAAAATGCAGCATCGTACACACGCTACCAAACTGGATAGACCACGCGAAGAACAACCTTGCAGCAGCTCAACTATTAACTTCTTGGAATCGAAGAACTCAGCAATGTCATAGTTTGCACTTTGTTCTTTGTGTTTTCAAATTTCAATAAATCTTCTTTTCTTGGTAAAATTGGCAGTGTTAAACAGTATAATGTCACAGTACCATCAACAAAAGCAACAGCAACAGCAGCAGTAGCAAAAGAGCAGACGAAACGACGACGTTCACACACCGCCAGCAACTTTGCTACTGCTCAAGCCGAGCAGCAAGTGAATGAATCATGATGAGGTAATGGCAGAGCTATGAGCGTTCATGTGGTGGGACAACACGCACACATAAACAACAAATCAGTCGCTCTTTGTCGCACGCCGTTCGGCATTCGGGATTTCTAGCTGCGCACGCTTTGTTCAATGCACTCGCACACCCGAACCACCCACACAAACGCTCGCGCTGGAAGGATGGAGATGACTAAGAGAGAAAGAAGATCGAAGGGGTGCGCGGCTGCCCCGGTGGCGGCGGAGGACCAACGTCACGGGGGTTGCCCCCATGGCTATTTTGGGGACACACTTTATATTATTTTGACTGTCACACGGCTTTGCAGCAGCAGCAGCAGTAGCGGTAGCAGTAGCGTTTGAAATCGCGGGGGTGCCGGGTGAAAACATGAGGAGGAAAGACCCTCTCCTGCTCAACTGCTAAAATTATCTAATGCCACATGAGGAGGGCTTTGCCATTTTAGCTCTATGTAATCATAGTAAATGTGGGTAAATGTTTAAGCGCAGGGGGTGTAAAGTGCGAACAATATACAAAAGCGCTCATTTCTTTAAGTATATCTGCCGCCCGTACGAGTCTACTGGGTGGTGGCAAAAAAAAAGCGATAAAACTGTTCGGGGGATGGCAGTGGCTGATAAAAGTTTTATATTTTTTAATATCTACTTTTTGCCTCGTCATTTTTCATTAAAGTTTTACCATTTTAAAGGTTTTTTGTTGCGGGTAAACTCTGAAATTCCATTAAACATTTTCTGAGTTTGAGGGGAAATTAGAAATTTGCTTTAAGACTTTTTCAGTAAGAAAAGTCATTAAAATAATTGATTTTTTAAAATATTTCACATGAGATTTTTCTAATTGTTAATTACCTTGATTAAACATCTTAATTTTTAATTAAATATTCATTAATAAATACTACCTGTATACAGGGTGTCCCATTTTGAGTTGCAATGCATGGCTATCTTTATTAATAATAGAGAGAGATTTGGTAAAGTGGGCATTTAAAACAAACCTAAGTTAAAATCAAGTAAACTTGGTAAATTATAATAAATTTATTTGATTCTATTCAAAAATAATCTGTTGGGAACAATTGTTACATTTTTCCTCTCTTAAATACTTTCCTTGAAATAAATTACGACTGGAATCGACAATTTTCAGTTATTTTTTGCTAACTCTGGAACCAGGATATTCCATTTTTGAAGACAGGAGTATGTTAAGCGTATGAAACATAGATAGCCATGCAATGCAACTTAAAATGGGACACCTTGTATATTTAAAATTGTTAATTTACAAACAATTAATATGAAAATTAAACTTAAAAATACGATAGAACAACAAACGATTAAATTAAGTTTGTATATTATGAAACAATTTTCACTTATCAAATATAAAAAACAAAATAGATTTAATTTTACTTTAAACTTCTTCCTAATTTTCCTTCGCAGAGCTTTATTATTTATTAATAAAGGTTTTCGAATTTTGTGAATAACAAAACACTTTAGACCCTCTGTAAATAGGTACTAATTACAAACTTTGCATTATTAATGCCTAATTGAAATTTCCATCCAAATTAAAATTTAATATTAACATTAATCACACAACTATAATAATTCATTCATTACATTATTAAATTTATCATGTCTGCATATTTATCTCTCAATAAACTATAAAATTACTGTTTGGGTAAATTGAAGAAAAAAGCAATTTCAATCAATAAAACAAATAATGATAATTTCAGAAACTTAAAATAGCAGTGCCACTTATAAATTAATTAAAATGTATCCAAAAGTTGCGTGAGGGGTCATACAATTAATACCAATTTCCTTAAATAATATACGTATAGTCTCTATTATGAATTTGTTAATAAACAAAGCGGCAAAACTGGAACAAAGATCATAGGCACAAACGAAATGTCAATGCCAATGGGAAATAATCATTTTCCGTGTTCAATGTTCACGTATACTGTACTATTAATACATACTACTGTTCCTAATAAACCCAACAAGAATAATGAATTTAATTATGTTTGCCATTACTTGAATTTCATGCACATGTAATATTCATTAAACATTACATAACGCAAAACCTATAATTTGCTATTTAAATCCAATAAAGAACATATTTTTTTATTTAATTATAAAAATACAAAAATCGTAATTATGAAAATTGTAATTGAAGTTATCATTAGATTATAGTGTAATAATAACGTCCAGTGGTAGTTATAATTTGTTTGTTAAATTAATTTCGTTGAGCCAACATGTAGCAGCAGAAAATTTAGTCACCAGGGACATAAATAATTCTGTAATCAGCAAAAATACGAATTAAAGTCGCATTTTATTACTACGTTTCGCTAATATAACTTCATTTTGCTCATTTTATGCTGCTTTTTAATTAAAAGGCTCTATTTTCAAAAGCGAGCACTACTCAAATGAATATCATTTATTCGCAATATCGCAAAAAATAAATTTTAATTAGACACAAAGCGCCGTGCACTTTTGTGCTTTTGTTTCCACCGAGAGATGGCTTTTCACTTTAAGCAATTAAAAATGGCACTTTTAGGTAATTGCATCAGAGAAGATACTCGGAAAATGATGTAACGTATACCTCATCTAGGAACTTTCAAGGGAACATGCGAATACATAATAGGAAAAGGGAGTCTATATCTGGCGCAAAGATGATAATTGGAGTTTCGAGTTGTGTCATTATCTATTCGCATTTAAAGTTTCCACTTACACAAAGCACACACACACATAAAGATAATTTTAATCCAACACCCCATTTAATATATTTCAACTTTTGCGTATTATTCACTTCTTCAAAATTGCACAAACTTACGAAACTCATTAACATCTCTTTCTAACAAAGAAAAAAAGCTATAGGAAAATTTGTTCGAGCGATATTTTCCTATTACAGGCGTTCCGCACTTCCTCATCAGACAAAATAAACTGTTTTCCCCCTTTTTTTGTTGCGAAACCTAAGCAGTCACTTCTTGTAAAACAGCTTCGAACGTTTTCCCTCATCTGGGATAAAATCATCTGGCACGCGATTTTTCCATCTTATTTTATTAGCGAGACACACACGCACGCACACACACACACACACACACACACACACACACACGAACCCATACATACAAAAACTCTACAGCATAAGTTTATCCCGTCTTAAAGACAAAGGAAACAGACTCCAAAGAAAGAAAAATACTTTGGGGAATAGTTGTCTTGACGCACACGCATCTCGCCGGATGCTGGATGGAACCGACAGGAGAATTTTAAGGATAAACCATCCAATTAACATGAAACCCAAAGTGACGGAGCAACTTAAATAATATATATTACCGAATTGCGTGTTCGTCGACGATATGCGGCATTATACGTATTTCGGGCATACAATTCGGTCGTTCGTCGTGTATAGTCAAGTCGCACCTCTAAACCCTCGTCAATGAAACCAATTTTCCGTGCGGGAGTCGGTTCTAACCGCGCTGCCATTGCCGCCGCCGCTGCTTCTATACCCCTTTCGATTCCCCTTATACATTCAACAGATTACGTCCGCCTGAACAGCATCAGCAGCCTGCATGTCTGTCAGTCTCTGCACAGATTAATTTACTATACTGGTTAAATGACCAATTTCGATCTTCCCCTGTATAGTATACGTGTAGTTTCCCGTTTGCACAAGTTTCATATGCCTAATGGGTTTGTGCACATAGCGCGAATTCGTGTTTCTGCAACTTACCGGACCAAATTCAATGCAAATCGTGCGGTGCAGTTGCATTTCATATATCGATATAGTATATGTTTCGACAGACGTATACGAGAGCAAAGCCGATAAACCGCCCCCCTCAGACCATCTGTTTGGTTTCATATTTTTCAATTAAAATTTCCGCATTGCCCAATTTCCATATAGTCCAATTATTATTGGTTTGGATAAGTATAATTCGAACAATCTGGATATGCATTTTTTTATATGTTAACATAGGGTTGCAAACTGCAGCCTTTTTGGTTTTTGTTTTTCGTTAAAACAAGGGAGGTGATGATTATGGAATTGGTAAACGAGCTTTTCACTTGTCACCTCCAAGCAAAGCTTTTGCGTTGCAAGTGGCAAAACAATTCTGGCACCGTATTGAAGAAATACTTTTCTTTACACTATTTGCACGGCTAGAATGTTCAACTCAGAATTTCATTTTCTTATTTTTTAATTATTTTTTGTATAAAGTAGTAAACAAGTTTTTTTATTTACCTATAGATTTACTTGAAATTGATTTTTTTTTGTTATAAAACCAAATCTTAAATTTTCTTTAATTCAATCTTGATCTCTTAATTTGGACTTGACATCCAATTTTTTTATTTTGTAATTAATTTTTATACAATCATGAGAAATTTAGACAAAACTTACAATACAAGCCGAGATTTTTAAAAATTCACTTTTGCTACTTAAAAAAAATCAAGAAACGTGATTGTCAGCAATCCAAAATAGTAAAAATCTCTAGGAATTACTATTTTAAGATTAGTCATTGTCACTCTGCATATTCTTAAAAACACAAATTGGACATTCTTTCTTTTACAAAAAAATCAAAAAAAAAAAAAATAGTCTGAAAATTATAAGAAAAAGTGTAGTCTAATTTTACAAAGATTCCAAGAAAAAAAATGCTATGCAAAGAGCAAAACAAAATGAAACCCAAGTCTGTTTACAAATTACGCAAATAACGAATGAACTGTCACCTAATTCGACAACACGGATTCATTAAGGTGGCGGCAGTCTTTCGCCACGAAATAACTTCATTTACCAACTGCGTACGCAAGTAACTTAATACCCAAAATTAGTATGACGATGACTCCAACAGCAGCGGCAGTAGCAGCAGAAGCTAAACTAAATGTGTCGCAAAGCAAAATGAATTACACATCTAAGCTAATTATATAATGCTAAGGCTTAAATTTCATCTTCCCCCCTTCACCTATAAAAACTATAAATATTATATGCCCATAAAATCTTAAAAATCATCATTTCCTTTTTAGCTACATAAGGCCCCACCACTTTTATCTGTCATCTAAATATTGCCGCCCCCTAACTCCAAGAGTTTCACTGATCCAACGACCAACGCACATAAAGATTCAACCCCCTCGACTATAATGGCACTCCTCGGAGTACATAAAGCACTGGGGACAACGCCGAAACAATATCCACTTCAAAGTCATGTGTCAACACAACGCGGTCTCTTAAAGGAAAATACGAAAAGAAAAAACCGAGCCACTTTCGCATTGTATACGCAACGTAAATGTTCACGCGCCATTACCGCCGCCGATATCGTCGCTCTTGCTGTGCGCGTCTTTCAACATCTCTATCAGTGTGCCCCGAAGAGAACTTTAAATGGAGACATTGCGTTCCACAACTAACCCGCTTTTTGCACAAAATACAGATCACACAAAATCCCTTAAAAGCGATTTGTCCCATGAATTTGGGGGGTTTGCACTAGAAATTCATTAATTTCTATTCTGCGTATGTAACTGACAGTCGCCTATACAATACGACATTAATTCCAAGCAAGTCATACACAGTTTACAGACCATCAGACGAAGTAAAGATAAATAAATAAAAATTAACCGTTTGAAAAGTACAGAAAGCATTGTCAATATATGAAACTCAAGCGACGCTGATGGTATCAGCAGCGCTCAGCATATGAAAATGCATCTTTCAATCAGACAATATTCAGAAAGCCACTCTTTTTCCTTAAACACATCTGCAGTGAGCCAAGAAGAGAATGGCCCTTTTACTTCGTTTCACTTCCAGCAGCCTGTCTGCCATAAATAAATGCATGAATATATGCTGATACCGATACGCTCGTACATCTGATCTGTTTCTTGCATCAGCCCAGACAAATGCAACAACTGTGATGCTGTACAAAGCTGAATTGATACAATCTACGAAACGTATGAATATGAAATAAAATGCATTTCATGAATTTCCAGTCTAGTTCGTCTTAACAGCATTTGTTTTTGCTATATTTACTAGGTTTAAAGTGCAATTAAGTACGAAGGGATTCGAAAACCATTTTCAATGCAACTAAACAGCATCGATCCGGTAATAGAATACCAGAAATTCGTTCATCGATCGTCATTCTAATTAATTGACATCCGCTTATGCAGTCGGAAAATTGCAAGTTGACAAACAATGCTAATGTGGTAATTAATGGCGACAGTAACGGCGGATAGTTCGTTCTGTACCTGTAAGTGAAATACTGCCAATTTGCAGTAAATTTCGCACCGGGCAGGTGATTGATTTTTTTATTGCAAATTAATTACAGCGCTGTGTGCATCCATAGTAAGCATACAAGAAGTCGAGCGTTCCTCGCCCATAAATTGCGGTTTTACTTTTAATAAACTGTTTTATTTGTTCGTTGTTGTTGACGGGGCTGCAAATAGGGAAAATATAAATAAACAACTTCACTGTATGCAGTTATTCAAGCGCTTGGAATATTTAATTGGTTTCTTACAATTTCCTTTCCGTTCATATTCTATAAATAAATTCACTCTTTTATTTTTTTAATGTTTTTACTTTTTACTTATTTAATAATGCTAACAAATACTACATGTATTTTACCAATTAACAACACTTCCCAACAAAGAAAAGCTTTTTAAATAAGGGAAAATAAAAATCCTTAAAAAGGACCCCCATTGATACATGTAGAGCTGAGGGTTGGAAAATCCTATAAGCAATTAAAAAAGCGTCTCCGACCGCTCAGAGAAAGAAAAAAGGAAAAAATGATCGATGCCCCTTAATTCAATAAATCCCTAAAACTTGCAACGAGCATCAGCACCCGACGAATCCAGCAGCCAAGGGTGAACATTGCGCGATAAAGGTAATTACTTTACGTTCAATTAAGTAAATGCGTTAGTTGCTCATTCAAGTGAGCCACAGCAGTCGCCCCAATTCGCATAACCACAAGCACGACGACACGAGAGCCAACGTGGCACTTTTGTTTTTCGCTATACCGTTTGTGTGAATGTGCAGAGGTGCAAGTGCAGCAATTTGCCAGATGTGCAAACGGAAAACACTTTCAGACACATGCAGAAGCAGCACTAGCAGCGGTGACTAAATCTAATTAAAACGTTATACCAAATGTTCATTGCAAAAATAAAGAAAAAAGAGACAGCGAAGAAAAAAATGCGCAATTGAGATGATTTTTCCTGGCTCATAGCTATGAATCACCAAAGATTATGAGAACCAATCAGTAGGAAAATTAAAGTAACAATTGGAAAATTTATTGACTGTCGGAACGATTTAATTAACGAACAGACATTTTTCTTCACAGACAGAGTTTAAAATTGAGAATTATATTCATGGCTTAATCCAATTAAATCTTGGCACGGAACAAACGTCTGATCAGTATACTCTATCACTTTAGATTCAACATGCATTCACTTATAATTTGTATAGTCAGTTGCAGAGTTGTCGCCCGGCGCCTTCATATTCCATTTTACCTGTAAATTGCTACATCTACCGGCGCATTCACTTTGACCTAACTAAATGTTACTTTTTTCCAGCGCTGCTAATTATAATTTATTATGAAATAACTTATATCAGCTATTCTTGCTGTAAAATACTCGTATTTTAGCCTTCAAAGCAAACTTATCAATTATTAGTTTGCTATTTATATATAAATATGAATTTTACATGAAATTGGTGCTATTTATTTTACATTTTCTGATTTTCGTAAATTATTCAAAGGTATTTAATCATACTGAATGGCAATGCATTTGCTACTGTGAAGCAATTCCCTTTCAAGATTTAATCTTGAACATTGGTCAACCGAGCGTTGCAAAGAGCAGAAATCCTATAATTTCTTTTGCACTATTTCCAACCGTCTGTCCCCTTCGTGGACTTGATAGATTTGTTTCCGTGATCATCGCTTAACGCAAGCGGAAATAAACTTATATACTTAGTTACACGTACATAAAACATGTATAGTACAGAAGCAGAGATCTGACAAATGGAGTTTTATCATGATTTGCTTTTTAGACACATCTATTTTGCTGCGAAGATGCTCGCATCTAGACGCACAACATATTTTTCTAAAAATAAAAAAAAAACTTTCCGCCATTCATTCTTCCACCTTGATAGATATTGTTTCTGAGCACGTGAGCAAAGTTTCCGGAAACCGAAGCAAAATTGCATTGCTTTTCCATCACGCGCCGCGCCCTGCAAGAATGTCTTTATACAAAGCGCAACGTAACAACTAAAACCGTAGCGTATTTATTGCTGATGGAAAAACTCTTCGCCAGAAATGATGGCCATAATTCTATAAAGAGATGTTGGGCAATAACGTGGACTTGCATCATATACCTATAGTATAAAAAGAAACAAGCAGAGGGTGGGTGGATGAGGGGAAAACCGGGCGGAAGGATATTACGCGATATATTGGGCAAACAAAAGCCCATCATATTGTCGACGCATAAATATTGCGTGCGCTTTTAAATTTTTCAATATAGCCAGCCCCATTCAATTCGATCATGAAAAAGGAACACGAATACACCTAAATTGAGTTGTGTAAGCAAAAAGAAAGCGAGAGAGGAGGAAAACACGTAAATTGCATCTTCTTATTTTGAACAGACTTTTATTGGTTTCTCGTGTCTTTTACTGGGCCAGTACGGTAAAGCAATAATTTTCGGTAAGCAAGCGACATACTTCCGGAAATCGAGCGTGGAAAAAAATGTGCGTCAGGGAAAACCCCTTGAGTCCCCAGGGTTTGCACTAAACATCTCTCCGACGTTACCTGCAGACCTTGCGGCCAACATCAAAAACGTTTGCACACATAAAATCCTCTTAGAAAATCACTCCCAAACATTCGAGATCTTCTCTTCATCTCTTCATTATGCATTATCCATAAACTATGAGCAAAATGTTTAACAGCATCAACAAATAAAACATTTATCGGACGCTCAAACATCTTGGAAGTTTGTCGAGAAAGTGCAGCCATCAGGAGCAAGTAAGAAGTTTGTTGTTAATTACTGTTAAAGCAGTAGAGCAACCGAAGCAGCACTCCTAATGAAATTAACTCCAAAACCGACTTCTAAATAAATAGGTAAACAAAGAAGAGGACGAGAAGAGACAGACTCGGCGACGCACACAGTTTAATTAACGCGCATGAAAATGAACCTGTAAATTTTCATTTTGCCTCCGACAAACCTATCGCCGAGGAAACAATTATGGACTTCAAGACGATCGACCAAATTCAATCATCCCCTATTTGCCACCACCCCACAGACACAGCGAACACACACGCATTACATCACGTGCATTAAAACAGGGATCCAATTCGATCGGTAGTTAATCTATATGGAAAACGTAATTGCACTTTAATTGGGGGGAAAACCCTGAAGCCCATACACAAACACACACGCGCATTAGCGAAAAAAATTACCCCGACGCATGATGCTCGTCACGCTTTGAAACCGAGCGAGGGTGACAAATTATAAATGATTTATTAACAAGCAAATAAACATTGTGTGCGTACACTGCTGTAATAGCGTCGTTGTTGTTATGTAAATGTGCAAATTTACAGCGGACATTTGTTATTGCAGAGCTTTCGGTTTACTCATAGGGAATGTATCAGTGTGGGGTGGTCGGAGCCGCGAAGAACAACATAATTACAATTTCGGAGAGAAATTCGGAGAGAGCTTTATGAAAGCAGGCTTCCGATTACACCTTTGTGTTTTGCGCAAATATATAAATGTAATTCTGTTAATTCAGTCGCTGCGCGGCTGTGCTCCAGTGTCATGCAAATGCCATCGGCGTTAAGTTTGTCAAGCTTGCACTTTGTTCCGACAAGCATTTTTTTCTTTCTGCGAGCCGCGAAGAGGTCGGGCAAATTAAATTCTAACTGTCACAACTAATTTAAAATTTTCAGCATCTATGCTTTTTTTTCTTTGTTTAAAGAGAATGAAACAATAGAATAATTTTAAAAATTAAAAGGAAATCAATTAAGCGTTTGCAAAAATTTACAATCAAAGAAACGTCAAATTAAATTGATTAATTTATAAACATAAAAAAAGACATAAAACCCGAACTGAATGACCACAGAATGAAACATTATTTCTATTGATTTCCAATGAAAAAAATAAATTAATCAGTCAAGCGTTTCTTGTTCTACAATATAGCAGTCATAAAAACTCGAAGACAAATAAATTACACAACCTAAATGAAATTCCACTGAATTTCGTTGATTAGATTTTTTTATTCTTTGTTTTGATCATAACACGGCCATAAGAACATGTTAAATACAGGGTTATCAAGAAAATAAACTATTTTTTTTTAGAAATTTCATATTTTCATTTCATGTCAACTTTCCTAAATATTTTAAAGCTAAATCGATAAAAAAATGTTTTAAGGAAAAACAATGGCTGCTGCTTCATGTATTTTTATTTTATTTTTCTTTGTATTTTAAAATATTTTTAATTTTTACTTACTGCCTGACGGACTTTCAGTGGTTAATTCTTTTGGTAAAGATGAATAAAAGTGCTTACCTGTAAAAAAGAAAGTATCAATAGTAAAACAGAAAAAAAAAACTTAAATATTTTTATAGCAAAAAACAAAACTATCTGTCATTGCAAATTGAAATTATGCATTTATAAAAAAAAATAGATGTTAAATTTCCGATAAATTTTGATTCTGTTTCCGGTAAAAGCAGCAAAAGTGAAATGAACAACCCTGTACTGGAAAATATTAGCAAAGCAAAAAAAAAACCTGTCACGTCTTCATATCATCCCTTCGATTTGAATGCGAATATCAGCAGAAAATATACGTACAGCACAATAGTTTTTCGCATGTGAACTGATGTGCTTCGGTGAAATTCAATAAGCGAAATAGCACGAAATTCATGTAGGAGAAAATTGTCGCATCTGACATTTCGTCATGCACACAGTCAGAGATTGAAACGCCGCAACTTCTTGCATGCATTGCACACACAACTGCCATCCTATGTACATGTAAAATGTCTACTAACTATAGAGCAACATTGGTACAAGCAATAACGTACAAATTGCTTGATGCAGAACTCCATACAGATATTTGAAACCGGAAAATTTTCGGCGAAATTTGCAACTGCTGCATTGCATACTTTATACGTATAACGTAACATATGCAATGTAATTGCGAAAACACAGAGCAAAAACAACGAAAATCAACATATCTAATTTTCAGCATTCACAAAGAGACAATTTGGGGTATGGGGCAAAAGTTCAAAAAGCTCAAACATGCAACTTTTGAATAATTTAAACTTCATTTTCCCCTGAAAAACGATCCGAAAACAGATCGTTAAAAGTTTCTAAAATATGAATGTTTAACGGGTTGGCAAATGTTGGCCAATTGGCAAAATGTGTTTGCAACCCCTTCAATAAAGAAGAAAAATTCCTAAATGCAGCGATAAATAAAAAAACGCCACACCTGTTTTCCTCCTTCTCGGTGAGCTGTATCCAGGTAATAAAACGTGCCTTTCTGGGCGCACGTTCAACCTATATGTTTGCGTTGTTTATTCGCCGTTTGCTAATATACTGATGTTGTACGTACGTACACTATGTGTATGTACAGAGTCTGGCAAACAAAATAGGAGTGTATAAATTACTAATTCAACTTTAATGAACACTTTTCCTTTCGCCCGTTTAAGTGTAATGACCCCTCGAGTTTCATTGCAATGAGTAAATCTATAATTAAACGATGAAACAATTCTCCATTTGTTTCGCGCCCCATAATGCACACGGCCTGCTACAGGAAAACTTCCAAAAGGAAAATTTCGGAAAACGGAAACTTGAAGTCATAAAATATTAAAAATACATTTTGCAGAAATGGGCACTCCTTTTGCTTGGAAAACATTTTTAATTTATTTTAAAAGAAACTGAGAAAATTTATTATTTCTTTTATTACTTAAAAATTTCGTATTAATATCTTTTTTTTGCAAGAAAGTTAATTTTTATTTTAAAAGTTTTCTTCTTTTTATATTCTCTATTTTTTTGTTACAGCGAAAGTTTAACGATTTATTTTGATAAATTTACAGAAACAAAAGTAATTTGTTTCCATCAACGATGGAATAAAACCACTTAAGCTGTGATTAATGCCGCTACGTTATTTTTAAAATATGTTTTGAAAAAATAGAACAAAACAAAGTTCCATTTAATTTAAAAAAAATTCTTCAGATTTGCTTTTTCTCCGAAACAAAGTTTAAGAAAATAGAATCTTTTAGATAAATTAAGTCCTTATCATTTCAAAAGATTTACAAAATTTCAATAAAAATAAAAAAACAACGTTTAAAAATAATATTTATAAGGAGAAAATTAGAAAACTATAAATATGAGAAACATAAGCTATGGAAAAGTAAGCTTCCACGTTTTAATTGACAATCTCTTAAGTAAGGTGCACATTTCCCTTGCGTAGCGAAAATTAATTGGATCTGTTTTCCATTAACGGCGGGACGCACATATAGAGGGCCCGCGCGATATAAATTAAGACTTTCTTAAAATAGTTATACGACGCGTCGCGTATCCATATAATTCATTCAAAAACGCGCACGCAGTAATTAAATTTTCCGACTTGATTAATTTACGAGCTATTAATTAGTATCAGTCAAACGTATTACATATCATCGACTGTGCTGCAAAATTAAATTTCTCTTCAAGTCTTCAACTTTTATATACTACGCACCATTATAAAGCATTTTTCACACTGAGAGGATAAACTTCAAAAGTTAATGCTTGCTAACACCCACGAAAATATTTCCTTTTTCCAATGGCAAAAGCCAAAAAAACGCACACACAAACGTACAAATCAAGGTCGACTTTTCCGCGATACTATTTATACGCGACCGACGACTGCACTAAAACATTGACACAGCCGACACGTTTGAATCTCTAAAAACGGCTCGAAGTGCACACACACACGGACAAGCAGCCATGTAAAAAAAAATAAAGTATTTATTTTGCCAGAACCAAAATATTAGTAGTTCAGCGCACCGCGGCAATTGTGTGCCAGTGGAAAAAGAAGTGCGCCAGTATATTTAAAACGCTTACACGCACAGGGTTTTCACGCTCGAGAGGAAACCCATACAGCATAAATACATTTCTACAAGCCGATGTACAAGAAGAAAAAACACCCACTCAATTTAAAATGCATATAAACACACGTATAACAACGAACGTGATAATTATTAGACTGCAAAAAAACCTACAAAATTAATTGCACATTTATTAAATAAGAAAGGAAAAAAAATAGAAAATATATAATTAAAAAATAATAATTAACAAGTATATAATTAAAATTTAGTAATAAAAGAAAACAAAAGAAAACGGAGAAAACAAAAGGGCTGATGCAACTGTACTAAAGATGAAAATGCTGTATGCGTTCTCAAGACGCCTCGTAAATTTTAGCCCCCCGAGTTATTAGTGGCCTCTTAAAAAGCTCTCTCTTCTTTCGCCATGCCCGTGCCACCCATGCAAAGCACGCACCTTTAAATCTATTCCTCCACTGTACCCACACATACGTTTGTTTCGTGTGCAGATTTATCCGATCGTAAAAGCATTAAATATAAACAAGTAGGGTGAATAAAGAAATTAAAGGGAGCTGCGTTCACTTTATAAATATACTCTTATGTAAATATTCTACGCACTACGCACATAAAATTATAAAATTTATTATGCTAAATGTATAACAGTAAGAAATACTAAACTTTTTTTTTGTGTGTAGGAGGTAAACATGTAAAGTTTGTTTAATTGAATCCTCTCCAGATAAACATAAGAAATACTACTGGCAGCTTACAACTGATTACGACAGCTCATTTATATTGGATTTTTATTTGTTTATTTATGATAAAAGCTGATTATTTTCTAATGTAGATACACTCGAGTGTCAGAGGATTACTCTAGTTTTTTATTGCTTTTTAAACTTTCCGATTTAATTTAGCTCTGTTCTTATTATATTATTACATTATTTAACAGAAAAAATATAAATAAAACTTTTTCATATAACAATTCTCGATCCTTGATAAAATAAAACAAATATTTTTCATCATTTAAAAAAAGCGAAAGAAAATTAATTAAATTCCGTAAAATAATTTCGAAGCCATTTCATTTGGCAAAAGCTCAATTCAAACAAACAATGAAGCACAATAAACACAACTAACAGTCAAGTTAAACAAAGCAATATTAGGGCAATAAATTAATAAAACCCATTACCAAGATTGGCCAAAATAATAAACGAACAGAACTGAATTCTGCAAGCGAATGCAAAAATATTTGCAGTAAGCAATCGGAAATTTCTATTTCTACAGCGATCAAAATAAAATCAATACGAAAACACTAATCTCTATAATAATAATAATACCTAAATGATAAGCAATTAAAATTATAACAATGAGCACATTAATTAGCCTATCAATAGATAGATTTGTCGACGAGACAAAACCAGAAAGTGCAATTAGATTAGACAGAGAGATCTAATCGAGTATGCGGTCGAAATTGAATAAGCATTATTATAATGGAACAACAGGTATCCTACCATTCATTATATAAATCGTTTCATTTAGAATTACGCAGATTTAAAGATATGGAAGCAAGCAATTCATTTAAAAGGCAGATCAATGCTAATTTTCATTCGCGTGCAACCTGTTAATTACATTAATTGTGTATAATTGTCTATATCTTGGAAATTGAAATATGCATCTCTTGCAAACTTTATATTATGGACTATTTTAACGCACCGAATATTTCTTGGCTTTATTTTTCAAGAGATGAGATTTAGTTGGCGCAACAAAAGCAAATTCAAGTTAAAATCTACTGCTTTTTAAGACGTGATTTTTGATAAATAAATTTAAATTTAAGAAGTAAAACTTTCGTTGAAAATGTATTACTTGAAAAGGTTCAATTTAATGATTGAAAAATAAAACAAAATGTTCATTGAATTCTTTTTAAATAAACAATGAAATAAAAACTGTTGCAAAATTTGCATGAAATTATGTAAAAAATGTATTTTAACAATTGTGGTCATAATTTCCCAGAAACAAAACAAATATTGGAAAAATACCGGCAAAAACAGAAACGAACTGATTTAAAAATTTCTTTTTTGGTTCGCAAATGAGAGAAAAAATAAAGTCAACAAAAAAACAAACAGGAAATTGCCATTTTGCATGTGGCTAAATCCAAGAAAAAGCTTAATGTAACAAATGAACCATTTGGCAGTACTTTTAATGGAATAGTTATACTAGAGAGACACATAAAATAATTTTCTAAGGAGAGCACGCAGAGCAAGTGTGGGACGTTTGAAGGCCGACTCGCCCATGCATGTTACCCATAGCCATTAGCCAGCAGAGAAAACACTCTCTGTGACTCTCTGGGTTTGTTGACCGCCGACATATCTCTCTCTGCAAGCTAACACCAAACTATTAAATATATCAGCTGCTTGCAACAGACACATGCAGCATCAGCATCCACAGCAGCCGCAGAAGTAGCATCAAAGGCCTCATATCCTCTATGCGAGTCTATGGAACGGCGGCGTCGCTCTTATTGTTTATTAACATCAGCGATAACATTATTACAGTCCGCAGCATCCTAAACAAGGTACAATTAAAAATCCGAAGAAAAAAAAAACTCATTTTGCGCGACACTTTTAACACCGAAAAGTCAAAGGTTGCGCTGAAACATTTAGCGCTTTCTAAGTAATATTAAACTTTGAGCAGCATTACTTTTTTTCTTTTGGGCAAATCGATTGGCATTTTTGAGGTCTTTTCGTCCATAAATCGGCGTCCGGTTCTTGTAGGCCACTGTTAGCACTCACGGGTAAAAGTAGGCCATAACACCTTGCGGACATAACAAACAGCATTAGGAGTTTTACCTGCTGCTGCTGCTCTCCGACCATCGCTCGGGGTTACAATACGAACCTACTTAACTAACAACGCATAAAAAATGCAAGAGACCGCTCTATTAATAATGCATTATTTGTTGCAAACTCTCGTGCATTTTTAAAACAAAATACGAAAAAGTAAACTGAAATAAAACAAATTGCCATGGTTACTGGCGTTTTGTTTTTTTATTGTTTCGAATTGGCGCACGGAACGGGGGAATTAATTGGATTGTGCATGCGAATGCGGCACATCGGAGGCCATAATTTCGCAGCACACGAATCAGCATTACACGGGTGTAATGAAATAATTAAATATAAATGCGTTGTGCTCACCATCCTTCAGACTCCTGGACTGCGAGGCCGGAGCTCCGCTGCTGTGGCTTTTGTCAACCGTGCAATACATACTCACACACGTTATCACAAGAAAAGCAGTCACTTTCACCGAATTATTGCGATCATTGTTTTCACTTATCTATTGCGAGTTTTCCGCGACACACTCAACACGCACACTAACAACACCACCAAAACTCGGCCATTACTATTTTTCCGCTGTCGTTTTTCTTCCCCCTAACGGTTCTGACAATTGACTGCCGCATGTTTTTGACAGTATCATCTGGCGCATGCGCACAGGCAATTGTTTTCATAATGGGGGTTATGTTTTAAGAAAATCAAAAGAAAGACTTATTTTTAATTAACAAAACTGCTTGCTAATGGATTTTTAATGTTGCTAACACTAAATTTAACATTACTTAAACATGTCTGTGAATATTAAAGTTGCCGACACTAACCAAATCGAACCGGAGAAAATTAAAGTGAGATTATTGTGTTTGGATATCAGTCGATATTCACAAAATGTGCAATTTGCCCTGTGCACTGCTGCTGTTTTTATATTCTTTCTCTTGTATGGCTACATGCAAGAACTTATCTTTACAATCGATGATTTTAAGACGTACGGATGGTACTTAACTCTAGTGCAATTTCTCTTTTATTTCTTATTTGGTTTCACAGAAAAAACAATTGCAAATATCAGGGAAAGAAGGTTTGCTTCCTAATAATTGTAGTAAATATTTTAATAAATATTTCTGTTTCAGGATTCCTATAAAAACATATTGTGTACTAGCTGTACTAACATTAGGCACAATGGGATTTTCGAATGCTTCAGTTGGGTACTTGAATTATCCAACCCAAGTGATTTTCAAGTCCTGCAAATTGATTCCTGTAATGATTGGTAGCATAGTAATTCAAAAGAAAGCCTATGGAATTTTAGACTTTTTTGCTGCCAGCTTAATGTGCATTGGATTAATTTTATTTACTTTAGGTGAGCAAAGATTCCTTTTTTTCTTTTTTGTTTAAAATATTTGTTAGTTTTTTGTATAAAATATATATTTGTTTTTTGTATAAAACATTTATTTTTAGCTGATTCAATGGTTTCTCCAAGCTTTACCGTTGAAGGAATTTTTATGATATCAATGGCATTACTTTGTGATGCCATTATAGGTAATTTACAGGAAAAATCAATGAAGAAATTCTCTGGAAGCAATGTGGAAGTGGTACTTTACTCATATGGAATAGGATTTTTGTATTTGTTTGTAATAATGGCCTGTTCCGGTGATTTATTCAGTGGATTTGTATATTTTTCAAACGTGAATTTTCTTTTGTTTGATGTTTGTAATGTTTGTTACTAATGCTGATTATTTTTTAGAACGCTGTGACGAAATACGGATATGCATTTATATTCTCTTTAACGGGATATTTGGGAACCCAAATAGTGTTAACTCTAGTCCGTACCTGTGGTGCTTTTGTGGCTGTTACAGTCACAACTTGTAGAAAGGCTGTGACCATTTTAGTCTCGTTTTTATTCTTTAACAAACCATTCACATTCCAGTTGAGTGTATTTTTGATTTTTTTTTTTCTTGTAATTAATTTTTTTTTTTGCAGATATGTAACGTCCGGATTAATTGTCGTTCTGGGCATTTATATCAATTTGTACAGTAAGAAAAATCCGTTGACTCTTGTCGACCTTAAAAGGAAATTTTTGAACCAAAGTAGCAAAAAGTACAAAAAGTTTACAACAGAAGTTTAATGTAATATAGCACTTTTAATTAGATTTATTGTTAGAAACTTTTATTTCCATTTTTAAATTCAAAAGCATTAAAAAAAAAAATTAAACTTTTGCGAAGCTAATAAAGGAAATCTGCAATTTGATAGTGCAAAAACAATAATAGTTCAAAACCATTGTAATAGCACGTTGTTTTTCTTTTTATTAGAAACTAAGAGATTTCATTTATGTACAAAAAAGTATTGAAGGCTACGAGTTACTATTACAAACATTATTCTAAACTATGGCATTTCGTACACATCGTTTTAAAAAACACAGCATTTTTCAGAGAGAAAACAAAAATTATTTGTTTGCAATCAGTATTAGATCCCTGTGTGCTGTGTTTTTGGACGAAATTCTTCTAGGTTTTCGTTCGTATCAAAAAATGTCCCCATAGAATCAGTAAAGAGTGTAAATCAACAGAAACCTAATAAGTACACAATCACAATAATACACAATTTGTTCACACCCACATTAAAAGGTATATGTATAACTATTATATAATATGTATAAATATTTTGTAGAGTAAAAATGATTATACATACAAATATTGTATTAGTTGTATTGGTATGTAAAATATTTTTCAATTTTTTTCCTTACTGTCTACACGTTTTTTTTTTCGCGCTTAGAAAAGAATTTTCATTGAGTTCAATGTGTGTTTCACGTTGTACTAATGTAATAATATAATTGAACTCTTTGGCATTATGATTGTTGATGAACGGCTTAAATATTAATAATTATGAATACACATACATTACTAAAGTCCGTTTACATCACATAAATGTCGATTAATTAAAAAACAATCTAATGTACAAACCATTCAAAAAGAAAAAAACATGATTGAAGTTGTTAGAAAATGCTGATTGTTGTTTGGTCCACAGCAGAAATTCGTATCATTCGCCCTCATAAATTAAGTCAATAATATCCATAATTAAATTAATATTATTAAATAATTGTACTACTTTAGGATCCGCATGAAAAACACAAAACGAAGTCTTTGCGAATTAGTTATGTATATCACCATGAGGGGGTTTTCCATCGATCGTTCGATTGATTGCAATATTCTTCGGCTGTGTTTAGTCCGGCACTTCCCTGTACGGAATTTCGGACGTCACATTAAACCCTTCGAAGTAATGCGTCAAAAATTCGAACGTCGGCCTATTCTCCGGCTTCCCGTCCCAACAGGTCAGCATTATTTTGTAGATGTCGTCAGGCAAACAATGCGAAGTAGGTTTGGGCATCCTATAGCCCTTATCCACTTGCTCGATGACTTCGCGGCCGTGCATGCCCGGATAGGGCACCTGTCCGAACGTAAAGAGTTCCATGAGTAGTATACCGTAAGACCACACGTCGGATTTAATGGAGAATTTGCCGTAAACAATGGCTTCCGGTGCGGTCCACTTGACCGGGAAGCGAGATCCTTGTTTGGGACAATACTCGTTGTCCTCGATCACTCGGGCCAATCCGAAGTCGCAGATTTTCGCGATGTTATTGTCGCCGATCAATACGTTACGCGCGGCCAGATCGCGATGGATCAGCTGCTTGCTTTCCAGGTATTCCATACCGGAAGCCACTTGGAACGCTATATAAATCAGGTCCTCGAAATCGAGCGTCTTGCCTTCGTCCTGTCGCAAGAAGTCCAACAAACTTCCTTTGCACATGTACTCCTGCACTATGTAAATTGGCTCCTCTTTGCTGCAAACGGCATAGAGGGCCACTAAACGTTTGTGCCGCAGCTTCTTCATGATGGCGGCTTCCTGCAGGAACGCCGCTGTGGACATGGTGCCTTCTCTTAAAGTCTTCACGGCCACTTCGATGGTATCGCGCCACTTGCCGTAGTACACTTCGCCGAAGTTGCCTCGGCCCAGACGTTTTATGAGTTTTATCTCGTCGCGAGGGATCTCCCAATCGTCCCGCAGCGCTGGGCCCAGGTCCCACATCTGCGGCTGCGGCTTCGGACATGGTTTCGATAAGACGTGACATAATCCGAAGGCGTTTCCTGGAATATTTCAAAAAGAATCGATCAATGCGGATGTTCCATAAAGGAATCGGATGAATTGGATATATGTACGTGGTCTGCGTTTACTTACTGGAATAAGCCTGGACCAAATCTGTGAGCGTTAGGAATGTCTTGTTGGTTGAGATATAAAATCCCCCATTGTCTAACGGCTTAATTTTATAATGTTTGACGTGGTAGCCTCGCATTTCCTCCCAGTCCTTCACCGAGAGCGAATATCCGTGAGGATTGTGTTCGGACGGCCGCACCAAAAATGTCCCTCTTGCATTTTCCTCTGCCAGCAGTAACTTGTCAGCTTCTTTTCGAGACACATTCTCGAAAAACCAGCTGCACAATAAATTTTAAACAAACATTAGAAAATTCATTTTTTTATTGATTATAAAAAAATTCACAAATTAAGGAAATTTAATTGATGAAATATTATTAAAACTTCAATATTTATTACCAATTTAATCATTTAAACTTTGTGGAATTATGATGTAAATTAAAATAAAATTAAAATTAAACTAAATTTGTTTTTATCGCTTTGTTTCAAAACTTCATATTTTATTAAATAATTAAACAGTAAAATATACTGTATTAAAAAAACATTATAAAAAATACTGATGATTAAAGGCAAAATAATCATTTTTAAAATCATTAAATAATCAACAGGCTCCTATCCAAATTATTTATTTACAGGAAATTAATTACTTAATGAACCCTATAATGAAAATTCTATGCACTGACGCGTCAAGCCTGTTGCTTAATTATTTGCTATCAATAAATAATTTGCTACTAGTTCAACAAAGTAATTAAACTAATAAAAAAGTTCCACGAAAAGCCCATTAACTATTACTGCAACTTGTACAATGAAATTATCTATCTAACATTTGTGCCCATCGAATGTAATATTTTTTTACCGCATTATAACAAATGAGTAAAAAAAAATTGGGGATAAAAGGGAAAGAAAAACTTACTCTTCGCTTTCGACGCTTTGTTCCAGTGCGACAAAATTGCCCGGAATGAAACCCTGTTCGCCCGTGCCCAAATGTATGACCGTCAGCCAATCGGTATCGGAGTCATCGATCACTTCCATGCGATCGCCCTTCTTAAAGGACACATCGCTCACATCGCGCGCCTTATAATTATAAACGGCAACGACGATCTTCCCCTTGTTGCTGAGATTGTTCCTCGTAGGAGTGTGCTTGGTCCTTATAATGTCGACATGACTCCTTTGCGGATCGGGCGTATACCTGGGATTCGTCTCGAGGATGTTGCATAGTTTTCCTACACAGATTGCAAGAAAAAAAGAAAATTAGTAATTAACATCTCACTGTACGCCTCAACCAAATCACTTATACCACTTATTCATCAAAGCAGATAAAAAGAAGGAAAAGAAGAGTAGGTTTTGACCTCGGCGACCGGCAGCAACCTCGCAATTATTATTATTAGAAGAAGTTGAAGAAGAAGAAGAAACGAATATGTGTGTGTAGATCAACGTTATTAAGCGTGGCCGTCTCTTCGATTTATGCTAATATCATCTGATGCGTTGCACGAAGGCTGCTGCAAGAAGACGGCAATTTCCGCAGCAGCAGCAGCAGCAGCGGCAGTATAACAGCAAGAGCGCGAACAAAGAAATTATCCTGATGTGTCACTTAGATGATGATCGTATAGGATGATGATGATTATGATGATGAAGGATCGATTCCTTGGCCATTGTCATATTTAAATAATAATTACGAATAATTGCGATTATGCGTTCATGGTTACCATGTAATTAGCAATTAAAAAAGCCTATTTTTTTCTCTCTCATATTCAAACTTAAGTAATTTGACGAATGGCCGTGAAAAGTCTTCGGTTTATTGCTATTGCTATTGCTCTTTTGTATTCTTAAAGCGTTTTGAAGATGCAAAGCACATGACAGACGATTAAATTTTGGTTTCGTATTTTTTAAGCGGTTATTGTGATGGGAAATTTTTTTTTAAAATGCTTGGCGTTTTTATAATGAAATTTGTAGTATTCGCTGTGTTTTTATTATTTGAATGATAATATTAAATAATAATTATTAAATAAATTTTCGTAATAAAAAAGACAATAACAATAACAATATTTTTGGCCAGAATTATGTTATGGTTTTGTTAATTGCTTTTTCTAACTAAAAGAAAAAACAATACAAAACAAAAAACAAAACAAACACAAAGTAATTTTTTAAATATTGATCTTTAATGCTCTAAAACTTTAAATTAAGAAAATATAACTCTAATACTTTTTTTTTTCTTATTCAATTCAATCAAAAATCTCAGAAAAATCAAAGAAATTTTAAAAACTTTCAAATAAAAAATAATTTAGTGCAAAAAATTATTTTAATATTAACAATATACTGTTATATTAAACAAAAGATACAAGAATTTTTTATTATAACATCTGGAAACTTAAAAATTGCTATTAAAAAAGAAATGTATTGTTTTAATCTAAAAAAATTACAATAAACTTAATATTTGAAAAATCTTCAGTTTCTATAAAATTTAAAAATTAACATTTAAAACTTTGTAAAAAAAATATAGTTGCACAAAAAATATTACCAATAAATATTTAACAAATAAAAAAAAGTAACAAATCTTTATTACAACTTATAAAACCTTAAAATGGAAGTTAAAAAGAAAACTTTTCTAAAGACAAATCTAAAGAAAATCTAAACTATTTTTAAGTATAAAGTACTGAATACAAAGTATATAAAAAAAAAGAAACAGAAAAAAGAAAGAAAACGTCTCGCGTTTCCTGTGACTACATTAGAATAAATAAAGTCGCGCATTTATGGAAAACATTCTATCATAATAATCGTTTATTACGGTATAATTAAGATAATCTTACAGCTTCTCTAACAACATTCTAACATATTCGGTCGCTGAGTCGTTGAACCGTATTTAATTATTCGGTGCTTCTTACCGCGTTAAACGCGCATAAATTACAAAAACACAAACACTTAAACACTGGCAGTCGCTAACATAAGAAGAAGTAGCAAAGCAATAAGAAAGAAATAAATAGAAAAAGCAAAAAACAAGACTCCTTACCATCAATGCCAGTGTTCAGTCCAATGAAAGTCTGCGGCTGATGATGCCTCGGATGCTTCTGGGCGCAGCACATGCAATTGCCCATGACGCTCTGATGATGCTCTTTGGGTCAGTAAAGGTGCACCAGGTTCATCTGCAACAACACCCACAAAATCCTTTAACGGTTCTGCACTCTAACCGCACAAAAGTGAGCCGCTTAAAAAGAGCAAACACAAAAAAAAATCTAACGGTTTTTCGGTGGCACGCGTGATTTATCAGTTTAAAACAGGTACAGGTATTTATTCGGTGTATATGTTATAGACTCAATAATTAATTATAGTAAAGAGTGATTAATGACTTGTACTAATTGCGTGAACGCTTTTGTTTAGGCGCGACGAATCACGCGGAAAAATTGCTCGTACGGTTTCCGTATTTCGTTGAGTGGGCGCGCTCTCTGCGATTGATTACATTTTTGATTTGCCCGCAATTAGCAACGCGTGATTTCTTCAACAAAATTCATCGGTAATGACGTTTAATTTATGAATTGAATGCGGTGTACATCGGCTGTAATTACGGCTTGCAGTATGCATGGTTTCTTCGTGAAAGTTTAAAAGGGGTGCTGGCGCCTGAATGGCGAACGAAAGGAAAAACTTGTCACGAATATGTTCGGTATATGCATTTCATAAATTCAAAACGACGTCCAACTTTGGAAACCCGTTTCTATATTTTCTTTATTATTAAAATATTATACTTATATTGCCTATATTGTAATACAAGAATTAACGATTAGTCATTTTATTCCTAGGATATTAATTTGTTTTGGTAAATACTAAATATTAAACAAAGATTTCACCAAAATATACGAATTTTGTATTAAAATTTAATAATTATTGTAATATCATCTATAATCATTTTTTTGCATTTAAGTGTTAAGAAAATTACTACTTTTTCCTAAGAAAATTGCATTAATGAAGAGTACAAACTACTGACCAAGGAAATATTTGGTTTTGGAAAATTAGATTTAATTTTGGCAATAAAAATTAAAATTAAAAATTAATTAATATTTAAAAAAAGGAGATATTCAATGATAGAAGAAAATACAGATTAAAGAAACAAAGAGGATGCATAAACAATAATAAATAAATAAAAAGAAAATAGTAACATAATATATTTAAAATAAATAAAGTTATGATTAAACTTTTAAAGTATTCAAATTTCTTATGCTTATAACCACTTCTTTGACATGATAATACAATGAAAAATTTCGTTATATTTAATTTGAAATTGTAGCCGCTGCGATTTTTTTAAAGCGCCATTAAATTTGACTCATTTTGTTAAGAATATAGTTTTTGCTTTTAAATATGAAGTAATTAAATTTTAAAAACAAAAGCACCAATAAATGTTACTCATTGTGTTAAGAATATAGTTTTTGCCTTTAAATATGATGATTAAATTTAAAAAAATAACCCTTTTTCCACAGAATAAAAAAAAATTAAAAAAAATTGTTATATGAAAAGGATGTTGAATTTAAAATAATTAGATTAGTTCTTTAAATGATTCAATCTTAAATGGTTCAGAACTTATACTCTGAATTGAAATCAAAACTATATTATTACAGCAAAATTAAATAATCATAAAATCTACTTGAATTACTAATTATTTTAAATTGAATAATAACTCTAAATGAATAATTAAAAAAAAACTATTTTAACATAAAATTTTGTTTAAACAATAATAATTAAATTTAAATTAATTATTGCCTATAAAGAGTCAAGAAATTCATATCAATAATTTTAATAAGAAAATAGGAATCAAAACCCAATTAACCAACAGCGAAAAAGCCAAACAAGAAAATCCCTTAAAACTCACTGATTTGTGGCTACGCTTTACATAATTTAATTGGCCATAAATCTCAATAACTTATTACTTCTTCACCTCATACGTATATCGATCTCCGTGAGCACAATCAATCGATCTAAGTACACTTATATTGAGTTCATTTGCTGGTTAATTCCTTCCGCCCACATATTCGCAACAACCGCTGTTATTATGAACCGATTTTTTACAATAAAGTCTTTATTAATATTTATAGGAACTTCGCGAGTGCGTAAATCCAGTCAGTCTGGTTTTATTAGCCACATAGGAATGAATACCATTGAGCACAAGTCAAGAAATTACTGTTAGAAATAGCGTAGAGATAGATGCAATTAAGAAGCGATTTTGTGCTTCGAACATCAGCCTCAGAAAGAAAAAAAAAACCACATTCCCAGTGGAGCCGACTTGATGGTCGCCGACACTAATCGTCGTGATTATTTAATAAACTTTATTATTTTCAATCATTCCGAAATCGCCCAGTCGTTTAGCGTTTACCCAAATGTAGCCATTAAATGACATTAAACGCAAAAACGAAATGAAATTCGTGACTGGAATTTTTGGATAATTCTTTTTTTGCGTTACAAATACAGATTTGCGAGAGATGGAAATGTTTTATGCAATTAAATAAATAAATATTAAAAAAAAAAAAAACAGTATCATATTATTTAAAATATATAGTTGCACAAAAAGACAGACATTACAGATGTTACCGAATTCAATTAGACGGCAATTATTTTCATTAAATTTCGAAAATGCGCGTCATTAAAAATATATGCACAGACACATTTATACAGGTATTGAAAAAAAAACACGACTGTTGGTAACAGTAACATGCAAGAATCTAAAAGGCAACAGAACGAGGATTAGTGTTATTAACGAGAGTAATGATGGTAATCTCGTCATTCAGGGTCATGGAACGCACTGCAAAATTTACTTTGTATATGTGGAGTTAGTGGAACATTTGAGCATTTTCAAATTGAAACATTTAGTTTTTTTTTTTCATTTTGTTTCGTCGCACCTACACCGAGACAAACAGAAAAAGAAGACATCTTTAAAAGAGTTTAAAAAAATTATCTGCTTTAGAGGCTTGGCATCACGTTTTTCAGGTCTAGTAAAGATTCAATCATTTCCGGCACTTTAAAATGAAGATTATATGTATTTATCTAGCGAAACAAATGTGCTAAATAGAAACTATTTCTTGCCAAACAAAGAGATGTAGATTCCTTTTGAAGCAAATCGGTACTTTCATTATTATTAATAATAATAATGATGTTGAGTTAAAAATATTTTTATGATTATTTTAATTGCAGAGTGTAAACTTCTAATTAGTAATTAGTGTAATTACGAAAAGAACAAGAAAAGACAAAAGTAAATAATGTACCAGTATATTATTAAACGAAAACTAAAAGTTATTGTTGTTAGAATTGGTCCTCTAGTGTTTCATAATAGTTACTTTTGATTAATTTGTTTGTTATTTCAGTAACACTGAAACAATTTTTATTACCAAAATACGTGCGATTAAAAATAATTGGTTTTGTTAATTATTTGTCAAGTGTAATTAATTTAATTGCAGATACATTGTTTGTACTTGCAATCGTACATTTTGTGGTTTCTTCATAAAAAAAAAATTGACTATAAAAAATGTTTGCTATAATTTTTCTCAAAGAAATATTTTAATTTTTAAAAATTGTTTCCAATTATTAATCAAAAGTTGGTAAAATGCTTGCATAAATTCCCACCATTATTTTTCGCAAACAAATTCCATAATAATTCGGCAGAAAAAAAAAAGGTAAAAAAAAGGAATTCCTAAACCAATGGAAAAAGTACTTACTTTTTATTCACTTAAAGCATCGAAACAACTTTTTCAACTCCGAAAACTTTTCATTGTATACTTGAAAAGTTGCAAATCGAATTCCATTTAAATTTTGGCAAGAAAGCGTGCTAAAACCAAATGAAAAACCTACAAGACGTAAAAAGAAACTTCTCAGTAGTAGAATTTAAATGCACTTTATTCCAATTTTGGTGTTTATTTTTTACTGCACTTTCCGAGAGTACTTTTAAATGCGCACAATTTAAAAAACACAATACATAAGAGACCATAAAAAATTATCGACCATTCGTGCGCTAAAACACCACCAAGATGAAAAAAAATCGTTAAATTTCGCTCGTAAAAACTGAGGCAAAAACAAGAAAAAAAAACTCCTATGTATATCAGCGAATGCATTCGCAGCCTACGCAAACCTTGAATGCATTTATGAGTCATTCGTGGCATGAGATGCATTTTGTACATTTATTTTGTACAATAGAAGAAATCGGCGTTCATTCTGCGAAAAGCTATATTTCGCGAGCGATGAAAACGGTAGTTTATATGTATAGTAGTAGTGGTAAAGAGTCGATTTTCGCAAAGGATTTTCAATCAAGTGATTACCCGTTAGCTGCGTTGACCAGCTTAATAAGTTTTCGCTTCGAAGGCACAGTTTTTCCCTCACTTCTATATCTTTAATTATCTAACTGCTTTCGTTCAATGATGAACATTACCAATAACAACTGAATTGTTGAAACATTGAGTCACTGAGCTTTAACCGTTTCTGTTGATTTTTCTGCCATAAAAAAATGATGCAGTTTATTTTGGCAGTTTTAATGAAATTGCATAATAGCATTTGATAAAATTTGGCAAGCGCAGTTTGATACTAAGCCAATTACACGCATTGTAAAATTATTATATAAAAATTAATTGGCAATTAGTAAAAGCTAGCAAATTAACGGTTTTCGGTTGAAAAAAGTTGGATTCGCATTCCGATACATTGTATGCCGTAACAGGTGTTTAAAAATTCGCCAGCTTTGTGGAATTAATTATTACTAAATTATGTAAACGGTTGTTTCGCCGATATGCAGACAGCTGTTAAAATAAATAAAAAATAATTTGGTACATATGGGTTTCGAATTTCGATTGACAAGAGAATTAAAATTTTCGGTTGTTACGGGCAAAAACAATAATTTATATTTGTAAAAATTTGAAAAAATTTAAATGAGGCAATAAATAAAAAGTAATTAAAGCGTCTAGTTGATAAAATACAAAAATACCGTAAATTAATGCAAAATGTTTGTGTTTATTAAAAAATATTTTAACGAACAACCAATTGTATTTTTGATCTTTTTTTTGTCAATAATATTAAGCAAAAAGGATAACTTTTAACAGTTATTTGTTGAAAACATCAATTATTTATTTTACATTTAATTTTAAATTTGCTTAAAGAAAACTAAGATTAAAAAAAACAGAGGGACAGATAAAATTAAAAACTATAGAAATATGATTTATGCCGGGACCGTGGCTCAGTGGTTCGAGCTCCGGACTTCGGACCGAGCAACATGGGTTCGAATCCCACGGCCGGCAAGATATGGGTAGTGGTGTTTGGGTAGGCATCCCCATCACCA
>JASKGO010004200.1:0-13411 GCA_030556065.1 Holobus sp. GC000080
AAAGCGCGGCAAAAATTTGAGTTTTTTCTCTATATTTGACAGTTAACAGTATTTTGCCCTGACCACGGATCTCTCTCTCATCATTGTGTCCATTCTTTATAGGTCTATGATAAAAACTGAATTATTAAAAAACATTAAGAAATTAGTACTTTTTGATATTTGTACGGATTTCCTATTGCGGAATCATTGGGGAAAAGCAGCAATTGATAGAAATTCAAAGCGGAAAACAGGGAAAACAAAGCAAATAATTGAATAAACACTAATGAAAAACAAAATAATATTAATTGTTGACACCCAGTGTCATCTGTAACTAATTTTTTGAAACAATACTAAACAAATAAAAGTTTCCTTTTTTTATTTTATGGAATAATAATTGTTTTCTTGTTTTTAATTATTGTAACATTCTTAAATCGCTTTAATTAACCGCTTCATAAGGTAGTTATTTAAAAAAATACTTCAAACACCGCTTAATTTTTGGGTTATAAATTTACACATAACCACAAAAAAAAACACCAAATCAATGTTCTCATTTTGATGAAATCTTGAAGTTACATATCTTAAACATTAACAAACATGACTTTTCCTGACAAATTCTGCAAGTAATATGACTGAGACATTAACATTTGGTACGTATAATCTAAAATAATGAAACAGTTTAATAAAAACGGTAATTTTCAGCTGTAATGGGCGAACAAATAGAAATAATCAAACCCAATTCACAACACTTGAAATCAAATGTACTTGTTGCTGTAGGCTCCAGTGTATTAATCTGGACTCTACATGTAATCGATCAAATCAAATATTTCGGAACTTTTTACAGTCTTTATGTGCCTGCCATTATTCTAAGCATAGAATACCTGAAAATATCTTTTGGACCATTTTCAGAGGAACCAAAACTGAAAAAGACGTCACAAAAGTTGCTATATAAACTTTTAAAAGTAATTACTGCTACAGTAATATCAACATTAGCTTATTTTGCAATGGCAATATTATTAGGGGCCCCTGCATTTACCCAACATGAAGAGACATTAGTTTTTGCATTGTTCCTATGCACTATGACATTTTTAAATTGTTTAATTAATGAAGGCCTCAATAGTGCAACAGATTTGTGCTACACAAAATTGAAACCCTGTAAAATTGTATCAATAGCTTCGGCTATTGGATGCTGGGCTTCTGCCGTTGTGATCCCATTAGACTGGTCGCGTTGGTGGCAAAAATGGCCCATTCCCTGTGTGATGGGCGCCCTGATTGGCTACACACTCGGCTATTATTTATTAGTAGTCTTATCTTTTGGCAATAAAACGAAAAGTAAAAAAATCCGGAAAAATGTATAGCTTTGTAATTATTAGTAAAGTAAGTTAATAAATAATGATTTACATATTACTGGGAATATTTGCTAAACCTTCTTCTTGATTTTCCCTGAGTCGTTCACGGATCAGTTCAGCTATAGCTTTTTGGGTCCTTCTTTCCAATTTTTCCAATCGCTTAGCAACATCTCTCTTCAGATCCCAATCAGGTTTCCTTGGGGCTAAATTTGTGACATCTAATTCGTCAATTACAACTCTATTCTTGGCTGCTGCCAGTTGATCTTGTACATCTTCTTCAATATTGGCAGGTTGAGCTAAAGGAATTGAATTTTCCTTCAAGTTTTCACTGCTGGGATCATAACTTCTAAATTTGGGTCTAAAATCAAAAGCAATTACAAAATGGATCAGATGAATAAGTATTAATAATATTAATAAGCATTAATAGAAGAAATGATAAGTATTTACTTGGGCAATTTGATTTTGTCTGTGTTTTCAATAGTTTCTATTGTTTCGGTTTCCTCTTCAGTTTCACCTTCCCTCAAGCGTTTTAAAGCTCTCAGCTTTTCCTTTCGTTTCAAAGCTTGTTCTTCCAATTTCCCGGGTTCCATAATCTATACTTTCTTTAATATTTTTACACCTTTTGGGTCATTTATTTAAATTTTGGACACTTTTTTGTTTACCTCGTTTTGGTTTACTGTTTGTTTACCAAAATTTGTAGGTTATGATTACAAAATCATGCAGTTAGCGCCATCTGCTCACAATTTTTCAAAAACAACGGTTGCAATTGTTTTTTAGTGGTTTTTCTTTGTGTTGTGAACCTTGGGGGTGTAAAAACTGTTTGTCTTTGCTAATTTTGCAATAACTTCTTGGAACTATTACCTGGACATTGCTGAATTTAAGATGAATTCAAAGAAGGTGCGTTTTTCATTTGTTGCCGTTTTTTTATTTGCATTAATCATTTTTGCAACACGTGCTTGATGAACTACCCCCTTTTCAGGGTAACGTATGACAACAAAATTCGAATTAAAATTGCATTTTTTAATAACAATTAAATAGTTTTCAATCATTTAAACTTAAAATACATATCATATGTATCTAAACCAATAAACTGTTTACAAATGTCAACGAATTAAATTGTAGTTCTTTAAGTATTTGCTTTTAAAGATCAGAACAATATACAAGTAAATTCTATTTGCATTTCTAGGCTAAGAAAATGTTTTCCTGCTTTGTCTGCAAACACGAGACGAATTTTTCCTTTGACCTCCAAAATCACGTCTCCAGGCACAGAAAGAGTGATATAATTAATGCTGTTATAAAAACCAGCAGCAATGAAAACCAAAATTTGAGCAATGCCAGCACAGTTACTTTGCTTTCGGATGAACAGCCATCTGATATTAAACAAGAGCCAGAAGAATTGCCTATGCAATCAGCCCCTAAACAGGAGGATTCTTGCAAGAAGAAGAGAAAGGGAAGAACCAGAAGAAGCAGCAGAATTAAGACCACATCAATTAGTTCACAAGGTGATGAAAGTTACTATATTCCGCTCAGTAGTGGCGAAATCTTTTCGACGCCCACTTCTTCCAAGAGCAAATTCTCCGAGACGGAAACGGGCACTGTTAAAGTGACCAAAAAGAAGAAGCCGCCGCGTGCGTACATTGCCAGAAGTCGCTCACAGAGCAAATCTTATTCAAAAATTGAAGAGTTACTCAGGACTCCTAGAAAGGATGAAGTTCTTGCTGCCTCAGATACAGACTCTTGCTCTGGTAAGCTGTACTTTTTTTCCGTTTGTCAGTAATTGACAATAGTTAATAGTTTAAAATTTCTGAATTTTAATGCTAGTTTTAAAGATAAAAAATTATCACTTTGTAAACTTAAAAAACCCACCAGTTTTCGAAATTTTAAAAGGAAAAAAATCACTTCATTAGCTTAAAAAAATGAATAATTTTTTTATCAGATATAGCATACAAGTATCCTTCATCTATAGAGCTGAGTTTTTGCTCTTCTTGCGGCAATGGTTACACAGACGAGGAAAAACTGGCGCGTCACGTGCACATCCAGCACATCAATTACTGTGCCATTTGCGACCTCAACTTCCCCGACCTGGCATCCTTCCAAGTGCACAATCAAGAGCACAACATCAAAGTCTACCTGTGTCCCTACTGCGAAGAGGAATTCTCCTCGAAAGATTACGTGACGATTCACATGAATGTGCACTTGCAGGAATCGGTGCTGGACAATGTGCTCTCGTTGGAACAGGACTACTTCGTGGAGAAGTCCTATTTTAATTCCATGTTCAATCTCTTCAATGCCGGCTACTTGTTCGCACGAAAGAACATCACCAATAACGAGGCGAAATTGCAGTCGGAATTCTACGAGGTGTTTCTCCGTTTCGCTTCCTACGACATCGAAAAACACGAGAACTTTATGTGTCACATTTGCTGCAATTATATTCTCAGCGGGTCTCTCTATAGGGAGCACATGCACTTTGTCCATGGAATCAATGTCGACGAAATGTTTGTGGTTGACTAGACTTTCATTTTTTTTATTTTCCGCTTTCGAGCTTTTGTTCTTTTTTTTGGTTTTATTATGGGAAAACCGGAGCACAATTGCACAGTGTTGTTTTTCTTTCCCAATTGAGTTTTAGTTTAAGTTTTTACTAGTTTTGGAAATCTTGGAAATTAAGTACTTTGGTTTTTAATGCTAGCAACAAAAGAAGACTGATCTTTGTAATAAAATGTGTTATTTGATCTCAGGCAAGCAATAAGTTTAAGAACAATGTTTAATCAATTTAGAAAACCTATTTTTTTTGTTTTCTAAATAAACGAAATGTTTTGTTAAAATGTAAAAATATTGCACTTTTAGAAAAGCAATTGCTGTTTAAAATCGTTAAAAAGCAATATTTGATTTTAAACACAATGTTCCAGCAATATTTTTACATGTATTTGAATGTTTATTTTTGTTTTATATTAAATTTGATTGTTAAGTCTATAATGAAAGTTTAGTTAAAATATAATAAAAAAAGGCAGTCATTATCTTAAGTTTTGTCTCAAAAGTACAAAAAGTATTCATTAAACAAATGAATTTTGTGGAATTCATGCCTTATTTTCACAAGTTTGATGAATGATAAGCATTTGCTTTAACCATTTTTACTTTTCAGTAAGAAAAACAAAAAGAATGTTATTAATATTAGCAAAATCAGTTTATTTATTTTGTTTAGGCTTTATTTATTTAGTTTATGTTTTGTTTCTGTTTGAAATACTTTGTGTTACTTTGTTTCTTTTGTAGAAAAAGTTGAATATAAAATATAGAAAATGTTTATTTGAAATAATCTCAATTACAGTAATTTGTTCAGAAGTTTATAATATTAGTACAAACAGTCAAAATTTTAGATTTAAATTTTAAAAAAGTTACAATTAGCGTTTTTTTAGAACATCATTGGAAAATTCTGCTTACCAAAGGCTAATTTAATGGACTATAAATTTATATTTATTTTCAGGAGAAACCAACGAGCACATTTTATAATCCAATTTATCCAATGAAGAAGATGCATCTAGATAATCCTGTTCTGGAATATGCAAACAGTACCCACCAACGGCAACATCAGATTGCACCAGACAGTTTTCATAAGTCCTTGGCAAAACTGCTTCTTCTAATAGTTCATTAAAATTTAAATCAACAATATCAGAAAACTGAAGAGGCTTTGATATTTCCATCTTTTGATCATTTTTTCCGGAAGAAAATGAATAATTCAACGATGGTTTAGAAACATCAGTCTTCGTCTTTTTATCGGTTGTTATTAAACTATTATCATTTTTAGTATTTTTACACAAAAAGGACATTGAATAAGACACAGGTCTTATGATAGTCTTTGACTTGATTCCTGCATTTCCTACTTTTAGATTCTTCAAAACTGCTTGTTTCTGATCCCAAGAAAGTGCTGCTGCTTTGGCGTATGCAGCATTGGTAGCGGCCTTCTTTAACTTTTCTTCGGTTCGCCGGTTTTGGAACCATCCCATTATTTGGATATCACTCAGGGCTAATTTTCGCGACAAGAAAAATCGCGTTTCTTTATCAACAAATTCGGAATTTTTGAAAAACTTTTCACATTCCTTTATCTGATCATTTGTGAAGCAAATCTTCTTGTTTGTTGATGCAAAATTTGAAACGTTGTTTCCAATTTTTAATAGAACCATAATTACAATGTGATCGTCACGAAAAATATTGTTTTGGTAATGTAACGATTCCTAGTTAAATTTTTAAATGCAGATGTTTTAAGTCGAGGGAATTGAAGGAGGGGATTATCAAAATTTACCACAAAACATAAAAATAAATGAATAATTTGTAATTGAATTTTAATTTAAGTCTCAGAAAATTACTGTAATTGGAAATCAATTTTGACCACTCAATGGAATTTTCAAATAATTTCCATCATTTCATCAATCATTTCAAAAATGATTTAATTTGTATCATCAGTTGCAAGTTCAAAATTGTTTTTTGCACTTAACTTTCATAGCAATATCCTCCCCGAGTTTTTCCAATTCGCCATCCTTGAAAAGACCAGGTGGAAAATAACCAATCAAGTTTTCAGCATGCTCCCTAAGAATCCTCAGCCTTTCATCGTCGATAATTTGTTGCCTGAAGTAAATTAAAACGAACGAAAGGGTTTAAATTAAAAGTTTTAAATGTTTTTTAGGAGCTTTCAAATCTAATTAAACGACTTACCGTTTTTCCGCTTCCTTTTTCATTTCCTCTTGAATGTTTCTCCTCAGCTGGTTTTCCATTGTTCTCTGCAGTCGTTTGGCTTTGATCATCTCATCAATGTCTCTTCGGAATTGCATAAGTTTGCGTCGACGATTCTCATTGCTCAGTTGTTCAAGTTTCTCATCTTCGTACATTTTATCAATCAACTAAAACAAAAAATATTTAATTTTTAATTAATTGTGAAATTTTAGAAAAAAATGAAGAGTTCAAAAAGGATATTTTTATACCGCTTGTTTATATGCAGCATCCTCCTCTTGTTCTTTCTTGATTCGATCCTGTTTCTCTCTCATTTGAGCCGACAAACCGGCATCCATTTCCAATTTTTCGCGCAAACGTTTTTCGCATTCATCTCTGTGACGCTTCTCGTGTTTTTCCCGTTCTTCAGCCAATGTTAATTCCATTATTATAGCCTCTTTTTCATCCTTTTCTCTCTGAAATACCAAAATTTAATTTTCCTCGTTCCCGGCCTGCAAATACGCATCTAAGGCCCTGTATCCGTACCGGAATAACAACTTTTCGGCCATTCAGCCGGACGGTGCGCTCTGATTGGCTAGAAAAATTTTGCGGCCATAATACCCAATGGAAGCGCATTATTCACTTAGAATTTATGAACCGATTGGAAGATAAATATGCATATTCCAAGAATCTGATTGGATAAAAACCTATTTCCGGAATAATATCCAATAGGAACCGTTTATTCATTAAATATTTATGAAACGTGGCCACTGATTGGAGGGAAAATAAGCATTTTGGGTAGCCAAGCATAAAAGACCAAATGTCATAAATGATTAATTTACAAGTGACAAATAAGATATTGGACACATTAACAGTTTGAAATATTTATGCCACATTTATGCGTTATTTAATTTTGGTCTTTCTGTAAACAAAATAAGTTTACGTTTGCATTTATTCGTGTTGAAATTAGAGAACAAAATTACGTGAAAATGTCGTACGGAGAAATACTAGACATGTCCATGGACCCCATGGAGGAAACACGCATCAAAAAGAAATATTACTCATTAATCAAAGAACTAACGAAGAAGCACCGGTTCAACCAGATGGAAGTCGAGTGCCTGGTTATAATGTACCAGAAGATACGCAAAGAAGGCGATTCGAAATTGCCGGGCATCACCAAACTGCAATTCCTCGATATCTTACACAACGGTTTTGATATGACCGATGATGCGTTGATGGACCGCATCTTTACAGCTCTTGAAATGCATGGTTCGCACGGAGCCGTCATTCTAGTCGAAACATGGATATCGGCCATGTCGCTCTTTCTGCGCGGAACACTTCAGGAAAAAATTGATCATTGTTTTGCCGTTTGTATTCTTAACTTATTCTTCTTTTAATTTAAATTTTGACCGAACTGGGAAAACGAAATTTATGTTATTTCAGGTCTATAATCTAATGGGCGATGGAATGCTAGGAAGAGACGGTGTGTTTTATCTGTTAAAGAAGTCGTTGATAAGTACCGGAAGCGATGACGATGCTGAGGAATCAGTTAAAGATATGATAGAAGTTTTAACGAAGAAAATGGACTTGGATCGCGATGGCAAAATTAGCTATAACGATTATAAGAATTCGGTTTTGAAGCAACCGATGCTGCTGGAATGCTTCGGACAATGTTTGCCTTCCCGGGCTGCTGTTTACGCATTCGCAACTTCCGTTTTAGTTGATCGCGGTCGACTTTGAACTCCCAAAGAAATAAAAAAATGCAAAAACATTAAAGAAAAAAGTACATACGCGTTCCCTATAGATTTTCTTTGCAGTCTCGTCGGCCAAAAGATCTCTTTGCTGTCTTTTGTACGCATTTTCCTGGGCAACTTTGTGTTCTTGCTCAATCTTCAGCCGAATATACTCATTAATTTGCCGGTCTTCCATTTCAATCCGCTTTCGGGCTTTCTGTCGCCACTTCTCTTGCACTTCTTTGAATGCCCTAATATCTTCCTGAGTTTTCATAATATTATAGTATTTTTGTTGCATTTCCCTAAAACCAAAAAATCAATAAAGAAATCCGCTAAAGAAATACAAAGAATACCTGTGATCTTCTTCCAAAATTCTGTTGACCAGTTCATCAACAAGTTTCTTCTCTTTGAGAAACTCCTCATACTGTGCCCTTTTGGTTTTCTCCTGGAAAATCATTTGGTCCTGGATCTCTTTTCTGTAATGCTCCTGTTCCAGCACTTTCTTCTCTTTCAACTGCTTCCAGTGTTCCTCATCTCTTATGTGAGCATCCATCAAAACTTTCCAATCGCTCATTTCCTTTTCTTTGTCCCTTAGGGTCCTGGCTTTCTTCTCCATAATTTGTCCCTGCAGAACTTTTGCTGTATAAGCAACCTTCAGCTTGTCTTCAAGTTCTTTCAGTTCCGGACAATTAATCCTCAGATCCTGCCTTAATTTTTGCTCTTTCAGTTCTTCATCCTTCATCTTTCTCATTTGATAGGCAAAGTCTTCTTCCCTCCTCAGTTTAGCCTCTCTTAAATTTGCATGTAACTTTTGCACTTCATCCTTTTTCTCCTCATCAGTTTCCTTTTGCTGTTTCAGGCAATATCTTAAGAATGGCACCGTGGCCATCTTTTTATCGATATTTACTTTTCCTTGCACATAATTTTCTTCAGTTTTTTTCAGTGCTAGTTCATCGGCAAGAGCACTTTTTTCATTATTTCTTAATGCCTGTAGATTAATTAAAATGGGAATTTAAATTCATGTAATTCACTAATGCTTACCATTTCGTTATTTTTAATTATAAAATATTGTAGAAAATGCTGTTTTTTCAATACTTAAAGCAGTCTTGTTTGATATTTGTTTCGAGTTTGGAGGAAATAAAAAGTTAGGTTATATTTCAAAACATTTTGTTTACCATGGCAACAGCAAAATCAATAATCCCAAGATAATTATTTTTTTTTTAATTAGACAATAAAAAATGGGTTTTGCAGATAACGATACGCGCAATAAATAGCAATTATTATTTTTTTATTTCAAAAGAACAATAATGAACACAATATTATTAAAATGATGTTTAAAAGTAATCAAACTAGATTTACATAAATATTATAAATTACAATTAGTTAATTGTATCAAAAAGTCGTTACAATGGTAGAGCATCTTTTCCTGAAAATTTTCACAAACAGCAAATTAGTTGGGCAGCAAAACTGAAAGCGAAAATCTAAAGAAAAACACATGCCAACAGCAAAATATGAATAATATTCCATTTAATTACAAGTTTACAACTATAAAAATGAAATCAAAAACTAAATCTTACCAGAAGTTATTAAATGTAAATGCATACAGATGAAACAAACTGTTAATCATTAAAAAAAAAAATTATTGGAGAATTTATATAAAATTTATAAAAACACAAAAAACTAGATAAAACAAATTACTTAAATTGTTACAATAATTACTGCCATGCAAAACTGGCTACGTTATTTAGCTAAGTTACCTGCATATTTAACTTCATCAAAGGCTTTTCGAGCTTTCTTCAGTTCTTCATTCATTGTAAGCAAATCTTTTACCCTGGCGTATTTGCGACTGTCCTTTCTAACTAAAAACACTATGTCTTCTACTTGCACTCTCCCAGGACGACCGATTTCCATAGCTCTATATAATAGACAATTATTTAAGTCGTTTTTTAAAGAACAATTATTTACCTGTGAGTCATTTCTGTAATAAATTCAATGACCAAATCTTCAATTATATCAACACTTTCAGTGTATGGATTTTGATCGTCTCCAAAACCATACATCATGCATCTTAATTCCTTGCTAAAGAGCCGTTTTCGCCCAACACTTGACAAGACGACACATGCGTCAGCTCCTTCTTCCTCTTCGAACTAAAAGAAACAAACTATGATTAAATTAATGATTTACAAGTGGAACCACTAATTTACCTGTTCAAAATTGTCGTCAGGAGCTGCCATGGTGATTGTTATAGATAAACAAAGATGTATTTAGCAAAAATTGGTATAAATGTTGAAAATTAGTGAGAAAATCTTACAGAAAACAAAGCGTAACTGAGAACGCGAAGAATTAATTTAGGTTATGTTTTATTTGATTGGATTTCCGCAACCCACATTGCGATATTAATTAGATAGGTAATTGTTCTGGTGAATATATTTTGAAAAGCTTTCAAGGCTGCAAAATGAGGATTCAAAATTACCAATCCTGCAAAGAAATTCGAATAAAAGAAAACTGTTAAAAACATTAATTTAAAATGCCCGGCGCCTTCATTAATTTACATAGCGGAGAAACAATGAGAATGGATACGGTGCACTTAAAGATTATTTCAGCTAAAGTGGAAAAACATGGATTAAATTTTATTTCGGAGATTGATCATGGATAAAATGCATTAACATTAACAGTAAAAATTTTAAAATTTATTTAGTCACTTTTGAGCAAATTTGATTTTAATTTTGTCCCCGCTTTTCATATTATATACGAGGGTCGTCCCAGAAGTACCCGGCCTAACAAGGAAAATTCAATTTTTTTGAAAAAATCTATAATTATTTCTCAACATAGTCTACTTTTAGCTCGATTCACATTTCCTAGCGATGTTCTATGGCTTCAATACCACTCTTGTAATAAGAACTATCGAGTTCCCCAAAATAGCCATAAAACGCCGACTCCACCTCTGTATTGTTAGCAAATCTTCTACCACCAAGCCACTTTTTAAAGTTTCGAAGTAGATAATAATCTGACGGGGTTTCTGGTGAAATTCTGGTGAAAAGGAACATTAACTCTTTAATTTTGGTCATCGCAATAACGGCCGTGTGAGCCGGGGCGTTATCATGATGAAACAACACTTTTTTCTTCGCCAAATGCGGACGTTTTCTCTTGATTTCATCACTCAAAGACTGCAATAAGTTGGCATAATATTTTCGTTGATTGATTTTCACTTTTGAAGATAATCAATGAAAATTATCCCACGGACCCAAAAAACCGGAAACCTTGTCAGCGGATGGAGTCCTCTTGGCTTTTTCGAAGCCAATTCTCCTCCTTCGATCCATTGTTTCGACTGTTCCGTCTTCTCAGGTGTGAAGTGATAATCCATGATTATGAATCGACGCAAAAATTCGGCCTTATCCCTGCGAAACTTGGTTAAACACTAAATTTCAACATCCTCGCGATGCTGATTTTGTTCAATTGTTTGCAAACGCGGCACTCATCGGGCGCATAGTTTTTTCATGCCCAAATTATCAATAAATATTCTTTGCATAGCACTTTTTGATATGCCTACCATGTCTGCTAACTGACAAACTTTCAATCGATGATCATCCAATACCATTTTGCGGATTTTTGTTACAATTTCTGCCGTGGTCACCTCATTTGGTCGACCCATGTGATGATCATCTTGACAGCTGCTACGGCCCCTCTTCAACTCTGCCACCCACAATTTTATTGTTGGTAATGAAGGAACAGACTCCCCTAGAGTAGACTCTAGCTCAGTTTTAATAATGCTTGGACTGAGGCCTTTTAAATGAAAAAAAAAATGAATCACATAGCGATGACCAGTTTTCTCCATTATTTCAAATGCACGGAGAATCTTGCCTAATTATGGCTGCCAAATTAAAACTAAACAGCAAATTGTTTTGAAACTTCAAACTTTAGCTTTTCAAGGTTGTAACTTCCCGATAAAGGTTTTTTTTTAACAATAATCCGCGTTTAATACGCCAGCTCGGGTATTTCTGGGACCGCCCTCGTATATAAAAGTCACTTTTGAGCAAATTTGATTTTAATTTTGTCGCTTTTCATATTATATATAAATGGACGCCGCGCACTTAAAACTAATTTAGGAAAACCGAAGTAGCCAAAATAAAATTTTATTATTGATTTTGTTAAAGAACAATATACTTTATAACATAAAAGTGAAGGTTAAAAAACGATGGGGTGACTTTTGAGAAAAGCTAACATAAATAAAAGCGGACGCCGCCCATCTTAAACTGATTTCCGAGAAACTAGAACAGTCAAAATGAAATTTTCTTTTGGATTTAGAAAAAGTACAATATATCATATAAATTAATAGACAAGATTTAACAGTATATTTAGAATATAGTGACTAAAAGTTATACAAACACATATACAAACAACAATATCCATTTTTGATCTTTTTTTTAGTTATCTAATGCTGTAAAACTGTATAACAACAATTAGGTATGTCATAACTAAATTAAAAAATGTAAAAATTAATTGATGGTCAATGGTGAAGAAACCCCAAGCTGAAAATGACAAGATGGTCGATGCCTGCTGTACCAAAATTTGCAATTTTTCTTGCATCTTGTGAAAATTTTCAAAGCTAATCAGCTAACTTGAGCTAATCTTAAAGCTGTTTTTGATTCACAGGCGAAACTTTCAGCTAACGAAGCGCTAATTAATCCTTGAATCTACAAAATAATCACTTATTATTACATTAAAAGCAAAAATCAGCACATTACATAAGCTAATAAGACATGAGCACCGAAAACGAAAATGTAATGAAAATCATCCTTAAGAAAAACAGCGATTTTTATAAAAATTAAAAGTGTTGCCATTTCAAACATTTTTCCAAGGAACATATCCAATCCGATTAATTCATTAAAATTCCTCGTCCAATTGCACAAATCGTTGTGTTCGCAAATGCAAATTTGCAGTTCTTTTAATTGAAAACCCTTTAAATTTGTTAGTTTTTTATTTATATTTTCCATTTGTTTCTTTGCCACAAACCGCAGGTACCCTTTGAACCACATAAAAACTCTCAAAGCAGTGTAATTCAAAGCACTTAGCACTATAAAACATGTCGCTTCTTCCGTTATAATTTTCCAACCTGCTGACAATAAAGTAAATGTGCAAAGAGGAATTAAAATCCATCCAATGGGAATACATTCTATCTGGAAAGTTTTCGTTATGTCTATTAAATTATTTAGTTGCTTTCTATTAAAAAAATGTTTTGCATTGAAGCGACCAAAATTCAAAAACATTAAAAATGCGGGAAATATTGTAGAAACATCATTTACTTTTGGTAGTAATAAATTTGAAAATAACAATGTTACATTTGCAGATGCCCAGAATGTTAATGTTATAAAAGCTTTTAACTTTTTCGTTACAAAAATATTTCGGGACTTTTCATAAGTGGGCATTAAACCGAAAAAACTAAGGAAATTCACCAAAATTAAAATGTTTCTAGCTTGCGTTTTATTAATGCTGTGCTGTTTTGAAAACATTTTTCAAGATACTAAATAATTTACTTTATTATTGCTCTTGACAATGGGTTTCTTATTATATATGTATACAATTAGTAAAATGAATGTAGAGGTACTACACTAATTATAGCTTTTCAATTAATGGATGTTTAGTAAGTCGATAAAA
>JASKGO010004201.1:0-12718 GCA_030556065.1 Holobus sp. GC000080
CTTCAAACTACTTTATTGTCAAATTAGTTTTAAATCGCTGCCAGAACACCAAAATCATACTGCGCATGCGTCGTCAGTTTTCAACTGATTTTAAACTGCTGCAAAAACAAACCTATTGTCTTATGTAAATATTCCAAATTTGGTGTAAATTGGTTGGTATATAAAGAAATGGCAGGGGTGGGTGGTAGTAAAACTTGTGTCACCCTGTATGTTATGTCCCTATAAATTGTTTTTATAGATATTTTAGATTTTTTTTTTCTTTTCTTTTAGAGCTACTGATTTCCTTCAAGGCCAATCTGAAAGCTTGTGATATGAACGGAAATACTGCGTTGCATGTGGCCTGTTCGAAAAAGCACAGTAAGAGTGCTCTGCTTCTTTTGGAATCCATTGACGACGTTGAGACAATCAACATGGTTGATAATCAGAAAAAGACGTAAGTTTTTTTTTTTTACTTTTCTTTCTTTTTACTTCGGAGGCAATTTTTGCCTTTTCAATTTTTTTTTTCGCTTTAAGTGATTTTAGTTTCTGAAAGTCTAATTTAAATTGCCGGATGAATGTGAAAAACAAACTTTAAAAACATTTAAATTAATCAAGATATTTTCCAAAATGGTTTGCACCATTTTAATGATATCTAAATCTTCTTTTTAAGCAATTTGAAATTATTTTTCTATTGGTTTTTGTTGCAATAATTATTATTTAAAACTCATAAAGAAATCAATAAAACGTCTTGTATAAAATAATACAAAATATTTTCGTTAATTGAAAAATTGTTGAAATTAATCAAGAGACATTTTATTTGGGAGTAATTTACAGAAAAAATTAGATTGTATTCTAAAATATCTGATAATTATTACTTTTTTTTCTATGACAAATAGTTTTCTTCGTATAGAATATCAAAAAAAAAAAAGACGATTTTCAGTTTTTTCAGAATATTTCGTTTCGAAATGCCTCCTATGAATAAATTTAAAATTAACGAAACGTAGAATTAACTTTTCAACTCAGAATTAAACCCTAAAATAAAAAAAAGGGTAGGTGCCACTTAAAAATCAAAAGTTTGGATCTTTTTCCGTGAAACACCGGAAGTGCCAATAAATTATAACTTATGTTAATAAATCGGACATGACTTATTGCAGAAGTGTTCTAATTTTCATAAAAATCGCTTGGTTAATAAAGGAAACGACAGGGGTGGCCCTAAAAAATTATCGCCACCCGGTATATCAAGACGATGCAACGGAAAACTAACTTGGTAGTTTTATTTCTTTATTTTCCAGCCGATTTTTACAAAAATCAACACATTTATGTAGTAAGTCATCATTTCGGATTGTTTGATGTAAATTTAAGTTTTGTTACCCTTCCGGTTTAACCGGAAATTATCCCGTCATTTGATTTTTAAAGGGCTACCCGTAGCTATTTAAATTATTTTGAATTCCTTGGTTCGTTTTTAGTCTTAAAACATATTTTATAGCAATTTTTATTTCTTTTAATTAAAAACTTTTGTTTTTAAATGATTTTAGATAGGATATCAAAAATAATAATAATAAAAATCGGTCCATTAGTTTTATTTCTATAAACAAATTAGTAAAGTAAACTTACATTCAATTTGGGCGGTTTAGCGACATTGACAGATTGATACTATTTTGCTATTATGAAGAAAAAGCGAAGTAAATTTTATTTGACAAAAAAATACCATCAGACTTTGACCTACTAATGTAACACCCTGTACATCATTTTTCCAATAATTATTCAATGAGAAACGAAAATATTAAGTCACTTGTAAAAAATATCAGAAAATTATTAAAATTTATAAACATCTATTCAAAAGTACAAACTTAATGTTATTTATCATTTGTTTAATTAGTTTAGCTCATTTATAATTAGTTTTGGTTATTAAAAATCGTTCGATTGTATGATTTTATATATTTTGCAGACCGTTGCATTTATCAGCACAAAACGGTCTGGTGGACGTGACCAGAGAGCTCATAACGAAGGGCTCCTCGGTCCTGGCATTGGATTCGAACGGTTTGACGCCGGCTCTGTGTTGCGCACCGAACGCATCCGTGGCCCAATGCTTGGCCATCATTTTGGCCAACCATCCGCAGTATCCACAGTCGTCCACTACCACCAATGCGGAAAATTCCAATTCTTCAACCAATAACGTACTGAACAACACGCAAGGTAACTCTTAATTTAATCATATTTTTTCGGATTTTTTTTTGCTTTTTTTTTTTTCAATTCAATCAATTGTCCCAAGTTATCCATTCTATCCCATCCAATTTCTAAATGTCCTTTGTAGTAGTTGGCAAGTTGTTGAAAAAATTGCCGTTGAAGAGCAGTGGCCGTCGTCCGAAACAGCACCATCGAACAGCAACGAGGACCAATTCTTTTTCAGTTCAAACTGATATATCTTTGTTGCGCAACACCCGCGAACTTTTCGGCGATTTCCACAGTAAATTGCGTTCGTCGCCGTGTACACGTTGTGCTTCTATTGCCGTTCAAGTGGCCGCCAGCAATGTCAGCGGTAGTAGTTGGGGTAGCGGTAGCGGTAACGGTAGCGTTAACAGGAGGCGTCCGCATCAATACCACAGTTCGCCCTGTTTGCAACGGCAACAGCAGCGGAATCGCAGCGGACGCACCGCCGCCGTGCAAGTGATCGACAATCCGAACGTGCTGCTCATCGAAAACTACGACCGCAACGATTTGAAAGTGGACGGATCGCACCGGCAGCGCCGCAAGCGGCCCACGCACGGACTGCATTTGCATCGTAGCTTCTCCGAAATTGCCCTGGTGGCAAATAAGGATTCCGAAGCGGATACCGAAGACGTTCCACTGCAGGACGATACATCAAAATTTAAGAAAGGGGAATCGCGTAAAGAATCATGTCTGGCTTTAAGTGAAACCGATGGTAGGCCCAGTGATGCAGCTGTTGAAACCTTGATCAACGGTTATCAATCTGTTGTTAAGAAGATAACCGAAATAACGCGCAAGTACGATGTGACTCTTGATGATGTCGATCAAGCGTACAAGGAACACCAAAAACTGAAACACCAGAAACATCGGAAACGTTTCGATGAGAATTCAACGTCCGTTTGTGGCCATAGCAATGAGATTTGCAAAATTCTTTGTAAAAATGAAGAGATTTCAGCCATCGAAGAGGACGCTAATAACAACAGCATCGCAATTGATACCTGCTGTGATGTTGTCGACGATTGCGTTGTTGTTGATGGCAGGAAGAATTGCGATTGCGAGTTTGTTTGCTCGAAATGCGTGCTGAAGAATTCGTACGATGTCGAGGAGAAGGTACCATCGAAAGCGAAACAAGCACCGGAAGTGGAAGTAAATGATGGCCAGATGGCGGGTGAGAACATTAGGAAAAACAATAAAGAAGCTGACAGTGATGGCGACTGCTGTAGCGGCATTTTGAAAGAAGAAGCTTCTAAAGCACTGAAACAGCAGAAGCAGCTGAAAGAAGTCAATAAACTGGTTGCCTGTAAACTGGATGCTTTGCAGAATGAAGTCAATGGTAACTTCCCATGTCTTTATCTTTTTTTTTTTTTTTTATTATTAATTTGTTTCATATTATTTTTTTCGTTTTTTATTTATTGACTTTTTGAAAATTTAGAACAACAAGAAGATAGTCATAGCAGAAAACTTGCACATGATGCTAAGGATGAAAAAGAACAGTTTGCGAAAGACAACGCAAAGTTTGCAGAGGAAAAATCTAAGGAAGAAGAAGATAATAAGAGTGTTAATGTTGCGGTTGTAGAGAAAACTGCTCTAGAACACTTGAACGATGTCGCGTTTGCAGAAAAAGATTGTTTTAAAGCAGAGGCCGACGTGCAGCTCAAGAAAGAACAAGAAAAATTATGTTTGTCAAGCGTGACGACCACTGTGACAGCAGTGGACGAGTTAAGAGCTACAGCTCCAGCGCACTGCGCACATTTGGAAGAGAAATTGTTATTGTGCGAAGAAGAAGTTGGCGGTACTGATGGCAGTGGCGGGGATAACAGTGAATGCAGCAACAGTAGCAAATGCGACAGACACTCGCTGGGACATAAGCGTAAAAGTGCGAAAATTAAACGCATGATGAACAAAAAGAATGGCGACGATGACAAATGCTCTATTTCCTAATTGTGCTCTACCATTTTTCCTTTTCGTGTCCTTTGCTTGTAGGCTTGTAAATTTTCAGTTTTCATTTTTTTCGTTTCGACGTTCATTCCAATCTACATAATAAAATTCGTTGTGGTGTTTCTTGTTGCATTTAATTTTAGCATTTTATAACGATTCTGTTGCAGTGACAAGCGGAAGCACACACAATGAAGAGGAAAGTGATAACGAATTCTATTGAGGCTGTTATTTTTGTTTTTCATGTTTGTTAGTGTTTTCTTTTCTTTGAAAAAAAAAAATGAAAAGAAAACTGCATTATTGCTATAAATGATAAATCGAGAATCGTAGTTGCAGGTGCCTTGTACACTATTTACACTCTCTCTATCTCTTTATATACATCATATTTATAAATAAATTACTCGGAAAATATATTTATTTAATACATTGTTAATAAAGTTTTATAAATTAACTAAAAATTAGAAAATAATGAAAATTGATTGAAAATATTATAGGCAACTAAAAAAGCAATACATTGCTAATGTAGTTGCCTACCAACATTTCTAATTTTTTGTAAATTTTTGTACAGCATTAAAACTCTAGCATTTAATAACAGTAATTATTTGTTTTTTACGAATTCCAAACTATAAATACAAAAATAAGCCTGTAATAACTAATAAGTCACAAATTGTAATGAATAAATTATAGGCAACCACACTTCCAAACAAATGACAAACAAGTCAATTAATTTTTTGACACTGGCATGCTGCGTCAAAAAAAAATTTCCAAAGGGTAGTGATTTTATTTGGTAGTTGCTCCGTGCTCGTGTCGTGTGGCGGACGTTGGCAGTAAGCTGGGCAAAAGCGATAAGGCATTCGCTTGCTGAAACTGCTCGAAGGTGAAATTCGGCGACGGCAAGTGGTGAGTCGCGAGTGGCAACGGCGGTTTCGCACAGTAATCAGTATAGTAGCAGCAGCGAGCATCGAACGCGGCGACGTCTTCCACAGCGTGTGCCACACAACTTACAGACACCCAGTGATTTGCGTGCGTGGTGAGTGGTCTCCGAGCCAGCAGTGCACCAGCTCACGGTTTTCCCATTCATTCGAAGGTTCATAGGTCGATCATAGGCGCCAATTGCCATTGTATAGTAAATTCCATGTGCTGCCACTGATAAAATTAATAAAAAAAAAAAAATAGGTGAGTCATTCGTGTGGTTTTGCGTAAACGTAATCAGAGATGGTAATCGCGGAATGCGTTCGATTAGTTTCAGCTGCTCCGGTTTTCTTATTGGGGGTGCCACCAAGGTGTACCATTGTATATTTCAAGAAAAGTCTAGTGTGCTGTGACTGACAGAGACAATGATCATAAAAGAATAGTAAGTGATCTTTGAACATTTCGTGTGCTACTGAATGGTGTAATTTGATGATGTTAGCAGTTTTTTTAAAATTTTTTTTCTTAGAATAATTAATATGCTATTAGTTGCTAATTATTGTTTTTCGCTTTAATTTGCTTAATTAGCATTTCTGCTGTCTGCAGCCAGACATAACCTGCAAACAATCAACATGTTTGTGGAAACAAAATTCGTTTACTTCATTTATTTGATTTGTCCGTAGCAACAACAAAAAACAATTTTAATTACTCCCACTACTTTACTTTTTTAATTTAATTTTTTTTTGTAAAAAATTACTAATCAGGAAAAAATGTTTCAGTCGTGTGACGTTACCCTTAACGGTGGAAGAGGTGAGTTTCGCATATGCATTTAATTAACTGGTCAATTAATTAGTTAATCGTCGGCGGTGATGATGATGATGAAAATTTGATGTGCAGTATCAAGTGGCGCAATTGTTCAGCGTCGCGGAGGCCTCCAAGGACAATACGGGCGGCGGCGAAGGGATCGAGGTGCTCAAAAACGAACCGTTCACCAATTACCCGCTCCTGGGCGGCAAATACAATTCCGGTCAGTACACGTACAAGATCTACCATTTGGCCAGTAAAGTGCCGTCGTTCATCAAAGTGATCGCGCCGAAGGGCTCGCTGGAGATCCACGAGGAGGCGTGGAACGCCTACCCCTACTGTCGCACCGTCATCACGGTAAGATACTTGTCATTGGTCGCTTCTAAAACATTACCCCTCCCACATTTGTTTCTTTTTTTTTTAACTAATTTTTTGAAATTGTTTTTTTTTTACTTTTAACCTATTTTTGAAATTGTTTTTTATTTTTTATTTTTTACTTTTGAACCTATTTTCTGAAACGGATTTGTTTTTAAAATATTCTTTGTGCATGTTCCCTTTTGTGTTTTCCCCGTTTGTTTTTGTTGTTTGCATTTAGAACCCGACCTCTATGAAGTCGAATTTCTTCATTATCGTTGACAGTCTGCACCTGAACGATACCGGTGACGAAGAAAATGTGAGTTTTAATTTTGTTGTTTTTTTCTTTCTGCTTTTATATCGGCGTCGCGTCTACTCCTCATTCTACACATTCAAAACATATTATGACCACGACCACTATTATCAAACACCACATGGGATATGTTTTATTGACCGCAGAATCCGGGATACATGAAGGATGGCTTCCAGATATGCATCGAAAGTATGCACGTCGGTGACGTGGGCGATCAGGAAAACGTGAGTGGGTAATTTTTAGGCGTGCTATCCGATCGCCACTCCCTTTTCCTCCCACTGCTCCTTTCGGTTCCAATTGGTAGTAGCGGATTGCACAAGCCACTCCTCCCACTACAGCCACTAGTTATTTGGTTGCCTTGTCGTTTCTCCCCACTCATCCCACTTTATTCCACTCCCACTAGTAGATCACAAATCACATTCCACTAGAAAACTACCACAGCGCCATCAATGACATTCTTTAGGATTTACGGAGCATCATGTGAATTAATGTGAATTCACTTGTTGCCAAATGTTCTCTGTGAAATGCATTGCTGTCGTTTTGAGTAGGAACTAGCAAAAGTTCTCGTGCCCCATACGAAAGTTGGATAATTTTCTTAATAGTTTAAAAACGGAACAAAATGCCACCGTTGATGATAGCTCCGTGTTCCGTTTTAAAATTTGTGTTTTGTTTTATTAACAAACTTGAAATGTTAGTTGGAAATTGGTTAATGATGGGTCAATGTATTTAGGTACATGAATTGGCAAATGATAAGCTGAAGAATCGCGAGGTGGTCTACATCGACATCGCCAACGATCCGGTGAGTCAGTCGGACTTCAAGGCCGACGAGGATCCGAGCAAATTCCAGTCGCAGAAGACGGGACGCGGCCCGCTGGTCGGTCGCAATTGGAAGAACGATGTGTCGCCCGTCATGACCTGCTACAAATTGGTCACGTGCGAATTCAAGTGGTTCGGCCTGCAGACGCGCATCGAGAATTTCATTCAGAAACAGGAACGACGATTGTTCACCAATTTTCACAGGTTTGTTTTCTTCCTACTTTTTTTTTTCTCTCTGTCCGTCTCTCTGTCTTTCCTTTTTTTTGTGAGTGTCTTATTTTCGGGGTTTGAAAGGAACTGAAATAACAAAATTGTAAAGAAGTGACACAGTATTATAGAGATTTAATAATGAGTAACGCGAAATTTATATCAAAATTAATTAATGTCGAAATTTAAAAAAAAATAAAGCGGTTATTCATGTGACTTGAAGCGCGCGTCACAGATTGATCAGAGTCGCCTCGGGGTTTGGAGATGTCAAAGAATTCAAATTTAGCTTTGATTTTTAAATGGCAACCCTTTTTTTAAAACAAAATACGATTTCAAAAAGTGAAAAAAAATGTATGTAATTCCAATTAATATAAAAAAAATTGGTTGATAAATAAATAAATTAATTAAAAGAATACGTCACTTTTTGGAGTCACCCTGTATATGACCTTGAAGTATTAATAACTGAGTATTTGATATTGAAACATGTACTTTGAAGGGTGGAAAATACCAATGTACTTACTTACTTGTAGACGTTAACTGAACAATGTTTCTTGCAGGCAAGTATTCTGTTGGATGGACCGCTGGTACGGGCTGACGATGGCCGACATCCGAGCCATCGAGGAGAAGACGAAGGAAGAGCTGGAGGCGCTACGTCAAAAAGGAGAAGTGCGCGGCATGAAGGCCGAGGAGAACTAAGTCAATGTCACATTAAAGAAAAAAAAAAAAAAAAAAAATATTGCGCTGCTAATGATCGGCTCTCGTTTAGCTAATCTCTTTTTCCCTCAATTTCTCTCCTCTACCGTTCGCGCCCAACATATTGCCATTCTCTTTAATTTTTATGTGTAAGTGTGTGCGTGTGTCCATTGTTTTCTTCTCGCGTCTCGGCAATGCAAAACTCGGTATGTTTTGTTTTCCTATTTTAAAGCGCTCAACACTAATGAATTTATTAATTGATTGCACACGAGCGCCAAAGTATACGTACGTAATGAATGAAATAGAAATAACTAAAAAACTAAATGATTTTTTTCTTTTGCATAAGGTAGAATGGTAGAAAGGGAGTTAAGAGAGAGAAAAAGATTGGATTTTGGGGGTGTCGAGAATGTAATACTACTAATAATAAACGCTGGAGTCTTAGACAACGTAGATTTAGAGGACGTTTGAGTTACCACACAAAGAGTTGACGATTTGCGATTGATAGCTGTAGCTTTTAAGTTAACATTCCGTCAATAAGGGGGTACACTGAGAACTACAAACAAACAAACAAATAACAAAAACAAAAATAGAAATAGAAAAAGAGAAAATTATTAAGGAACAGAGAATGCATTTAGATTTTTTCTAATTTCTCATAATATTATTTATCGGAACACTCGAAGGTACAAAACTTTTACTTAAATGTACTTACCAAGTATAATATTAACTATTACTTTAGTCACTGTTGTTTGCAATCAGACGGGATGGGTGTTTTACTATTAATTTTTGTTTGCGGGATATCGGAAAGTACACACAATTTGATAATAAGGTGCACAAGAAGCAAAAAATAAGGAAACCTACTTAATAATTGGGCAGTGGTGTGTTTGTGCGTATGTTAGGTATTGTAGTTAGTTGCAGCAGCAGCAGCAGCAGCAGCCACCAAAAAAAAGAAAGAAAAAACAACAACACAATATTAATAAGCAGTCCTAATGTTGTTTATCGTTATGCGAAATGGAAAGAAAAGAAAGGAAAGGGTTGGCGTTTTTCGAGAAACAGCAGGAAACAATGAGGCATTATGTACCTATATTACTTATAATAATATTGTAAAGTTGGTAAGCAGGAATTCTCTCTCAATGTCAGTTATTGTTGTTGTTGTTGTTATTGATATACTTTTGAATTCTGTCGATACCATTCTAATGATTATTACTATCTCTATTATTATTATTATTATTATACTAAAGTTAATAACAAAATGTATATTTGTAGGTTCGCCAAGGACTTAAATTTTGTGCTGATTTCAAGCATGCGCGGTGTCCTCGTCAAAAGGCACTAGTCAAATAGGTATTCAATATAGGTTTAAAACTAATAATAATAATTAGGAAATTAGCTCATTAATTGTTATTGAAGATAAAAAGATAATAATAAACTTAAAGTGACACTCAGCAGAGGTCTGTACTGTGTCTTGCTGGTAAATCCGGTAAAAAGTAAAGCAAAGTTGAAAGATTTCGTGGTTTTAGATTTAGTTTTATTGCTTTTTAAACTTTGATCGATTTAAGTTTTGACATTTTTTCTATTTATCGACATTTGGAATGAAGTGAAAGTTTTTGTTGATTTTTTGTTTTCGGAAAACTCAAAACTAGTTTATTTGTTTATTAAAGCACAGAAATAACATTTACTTATTAATTTGCAAGGTTTTATTGCTAAAAACAAGCTACTTTTTAAATAATTTGCAAAAATTAATATTTTCTAACCTATAAATTTTTCCAAATTTTTTTAACAAACAAAAATACAATTTTTAATACTTTAATTTAAAAATGTACATAGTAATTTATGAAATGCAAACAAAAGTATTACAAATAAATAATGCAAAACCACCTAAAAGTTAAAAACAAATTTTCAAACTATTAGCACACTATTAGTAATTTGGTTCATTTCTATTGTTGCACTTGCTGCATTCGGTTACCTCCGTCAGAAATTTTATACTCAATTCCTCTTAACAAAATACATAAAACCTAATTTTTTTTAATGCAAAATATAAATTTACAAATTCTTACAGTAAAACATGTAAAAAACAACAATTGCAATTAAAATAAATCAAAAAATTAACATTTGAAAGCATTTGAACCATGCGGCGGAAATGCACGAACGTCGGTACCATTGTGGCGCACCTGCGCAACGAAATGACCAGATGCAAATGGCCGCCGCGAGTCGAACGACGAGCATCGTCGCGTAATCCGTGTGAGTTCCCTGAGGATAACCGGGCGTCCGTGAAGTCGCCGAGACGTGCATAGTGTGCGTCGCGACGCCCGTGCCCGCTCGCCATCGTCCGCGCGCATCGCTTCCCGTGGCCCGGTCGCGAAAAATGTGAGTGGTGCATCTCTTTGTTTCCTCTCTTCGTGTACACACACACACACACATAGATATATCTACAAGAGACTGGTGAAGAAAGAGAGAATGCTAGTGGACTATGTCTAACAGTGAACGTCTTTGAGGGATTACACAACGATCGGTGCGGATTACTTCTTGAGGAAAAGGGCCCTAAATGTGAGTACTTTATTAGCGGTAAGTGCATGTGCCTAGTATGCCGTGGAAAAAAAGAGCACCCTCTTCGCGATCCGAGTCGGCCGTGCGTGGACCGAAAGTAGGACACCGATAGGTTGGGCGTTCACTCCTAGAATGTCTCCAGTACTTGTCTGGGCCGCACACACCGTACTGTACATGATGATGAAGAAGAAGAAGCGGCCGCTCTTCTTCTTCTTCTTCGTCTTCTTTTGCTGCTGCTGCAGTTTAGTGTAGTACTACTATGTGCTGGTCTTCTTCTTTTATTATAACCGTTGCTGTAAACTTCTGACGATAGTTTCGGCATTGTGTACTACGTGTGTGCTTTCGTTCAGAACTATACAGATTTTCATTATCGGGAGTGCACTCGGCACGGGCACAAAGTGAACGTTCTCTGCGAGCCCGGTGCTCCGTGCGTTTTATGTAATGTAATAATAATCCGAATAATTATCGCCGCATGATCGATTGGGCTTCGCCCCGAAGGAGATAGCAGGCGGCCACGGCGAAAAGCAGGTTGCCATGGCTACACACATGGCAAGTAACAATCGGTTGTTATTGTTTTTAGGTAGTTTTCACATTCACATTGTTCGGTACCGCGGTAATGTTATTAGTTTGGAAGGTGGAAGGTGTGTGTGTGGGTGGTTTGTCTCCTAAATCGAAGAAAGCCTTCGTTGGATCGGTGAAAGGTGTCGGCGTCGTGCCGGTAATTAATTAATCTTTGTGTGAAACAAAAGCTGAGGTAAATAACCCAAATGTCAATTATTGACGTTTCCTAAACATATTTTGTTTTTTTTTTCGCATATGGCCGACTCTGTTTAATTTTTGTTCTGAGGTCAAATTTCTCGGCAATGGATTGTTTGAATTATGTTTCAATAAGTTGCTTTATGAGTTGTTAAGGAAAAGCATCTTTGTTGGAAATGTAAATTGTTTATACTATAGTTTTTAAGAGAGTTGCCATTGCTCTCGGGCAATCCCATGTTTTATAAACAAAATTTGTTTTTCTAGACTTTGCGAAGTGGTCTTATTATTTAATACTAATAATGGTCTTTTTTTATTATTTATTATTACGTCAGTTAAAAATTATAAAATTATAAATTCAATAGTTCAGTATTGATTTTTATTAAAAATATTTATTTTTTACGGAAAAGTAATGGTAAATAACAATGGTTATTCAGATGTCTTGTGTTGTTTCTTAGCAACCGACATTAATATCATAAAGTAATCTTGATTTTTAAAATCTAAATTTGCATTTTTTTTTTCAACTTCAAAGTACTGCTTCTATTTGGTAATTTTAAATGTTTATAATCAGGCAAAATCATTAGAAAAGACAATTAGTTTGTTTATGTCTAAATAAACCGTTATTGTTTTCTTAGCAAAATACCTACCGGGTATTACACGTCTCTTCCGATCCTAGGGAATTTCATAGAAAATTAAACTTTATTTTTTTTCTGCTCAGCATTATAATTTTAAAATTTTTCAATGGATGGAATACTTAAGTGGTTGTTTTCAATTCCTTTATTTTTTTTTATTCGATTCATTTTTCGTTTTTTGCAACAGCCCTATGAAAAACACCAATTTTGAATTTCGCTCTCTTATATTATATTTGACATTACGACAGACGACAGCCATTAATTGTTGACTTGCTAAATATTGTTGATGCTGTTTTGTTTTTCATTGTTGTGATTATAATTTTTAATAAATTATGGATAATTCTATATTGGTGACTATAGAATTTAAAACTACCAAAAAAGTTTTATCATCATTCATCACAACAATTAAATTACCTCATTTGATAAAAAATTAATGACACCGATGGCAAACAATTGTCGCTTTCTTTTGGGCTTTTTCATCAGATGAAATCGCTCAGGTAATTTCACGTGACGTCATCAAAATATCAGATAAAACAGTGTTCCAAAAGAACGCGAAGTAACACGAGTTTGAACA
>JASKGO010004204.1:0-33070 GCA_030556065.1 Holobus sp. GC000080
ACATAAAGCGCGGCAAAAATTTGAGTTTTTTCTCTATATTTGACAGTTAACAGTATTTTGCCCTGACCACGGATCTCTCTCTCATCATTGTGTCCATTCTTTATAGGTCTATGCAAAGCATCTAAGCATGTGCAACATCGACCAATGACGGCGCCTGTTTTACAAATAAATAACACAAAGAAACGCAGCCATTGGTTATTCCAAATTCATTTACACCCCCGCTTAATGAAAACATTGTTAAGGTTAAGTAACAATAAAACTCTGATAATATTCGAAAATATAAACAAATATTGCACGTAAATCTTGTTAAAAACGGAAATAAAAAATGATTGAAGACAGCAACAAACCGACATTCAATCGCTTTGCGAAGAAATCAGTGGCCAGTCCTCTTCCACCGCCCCAAACCACTCAATCCAGGGGCTCCACTGGCACCAAAAGACAAGCAGCTTTAAAAGCAATGCAGGCCAAACGCTTTGATGATGACTTTAATCCCGATACGAGCTTCAGAGAGAAGAAAAAACTGGAGAAACGCTTTAATTTGCACAGAAGTGAAATTGGGAAAAGGGCCCATGATCAAAATGGTTGGGATTCTTACACTGGCATCGATCTATGTGATTGTTTGAATGTAACATGTATAGGATGTTTTTTTCCATGCCCCAAGTGTCAAGGGACCAAATGTGGTCCAGATTGTAGAGTTACCCGAAAATACAGATATGAATCCTGTGAATATCATGGGTACAATTATACTATAAGAAATCCTTTAGATAGTAATTAAACAAGAACAAAATAAATGCTTTTACAGTAATGAAAAAACAGTATTTTGTTTTGCATGTAAGAAAAAACGGTAACTATGTAAACGTATTCATCAAAGCAAAAAAAACTGCATTACTTCCATTACTTAAAAAAACAATGTTAAGTGGGTTGCTTACGTAAGCCCAGAGGGGTGCTTTTGTTATTTTTGCACCCCTCAATCCTCCTCAAGGGTGACTTTGACAATTGCAAGTAAATTGTTGATTTGTTGTGGTTGAGAAATCTTTCAGCAAGCAAAAAGCAATTCAATTTGCGAAGCCATACTGATTTTACATTTAATAAATTGCTAGAATTGCAGCAAAACGGATTCCTCTTGGATATCTTCATCAGATTTGCCCTATGGGTTTGGAAGTTAAGGCAGTCCCGCAGAGGGGACTGCAAAAGACATGGGAAACTGTTTTGGCAGTTGTTTGCCAAATTCGCAAAGCAAATCACTGTGTGAAACAAACAGCTCCATTGATTTCAATTTACTCATTGAGGATGTATGTTAATTGCTTTTATTGTCTAATTTAATTAATCTAATTGGTTGCAGAACTCAACCATTTTTCAGAACTGCAAAAAGAGGTAATTTTTTTTATAGATTCACTTTGATTTTTGCTAATTTTTGCGTTTTGCTAGAAACTTCTTTGAGAGACTTCTTCTTAGAGGCAAATCTCATAAGAAAATCAAGGTATTTGTATAGTTGGAAGTGAAAAAGAGCAAAATTTAATTTTGTAATTGTTAATTAGGTTCAAAAACCTATGTTGGAATTAGTGGATGGAATTTTTAGTCCCCAAATATCTTCCTACAGTCGACTGAATGAATTCCATAAGTTACCCAGCACCAGGTAACTATTTTTCTTTTCTTTAAAAGCTTAAATACAGCACAAAGTTCCAAATTAAGAACGTTGGTGATGACATTGCAGAATTATATAACTTAATAATCTGTTAACATTTTCAAATGTCCGAAAAGAAGTAAAAAATCCTAATATTTCAGCTCTTGTAATAATAGCAAAGATATACCACTGCAATGCTTAGACGCCAGAGCACTCTTAAGGACCACAGCCTCGACTCCAACATCGTTGGACTTGGAATGGGAGCACGAAACTCTTTTACCTTCGTCGTCCATGGTCACGTCGGGCAGTTCGTGGACAGCTTTACCGGAAGACCTTCCTACCGATTCTAGCACGCATAATGCAGAATGCAGCGACTCATTTTCGCGTGTCTCATCGGCGAATTCGCTCGAGTGGGACAACGCACAACAGCAATTCTTGCCCAGTCCGGAAGTATCTGAAATGGACAGTGACACTCAAGTGTTGCTCAAGGAAATCGAAAGACTCACCAATCAGACGTTGGAGGAAACTGGCAAAGAACTCTACAGTTGATGACCGCTTCACACTGAATATATCCAAATGGCTCACACTTATCCATCACATAGAAAAATAATTAGGTATCTAGTAAAATAGAAAAAAAAAATACAAATAAGAAATGACTAATTGCCATCCATTAATCAGATTAGTGCTATTTTTTGTTTGTTTTCTATTTTGTGAATGCTGGAGGGATTGCCAGAAAATATGAAAAGTAGCAGGGACCAAGGACTTGCTTTGAGAGGCCTTTATAGTTGTTTTAAATGTAAAAAAGATGCTTTAAATGAAATTATTATTAATTAGTGTAAGTAATAGTCAATATTTCCCAGCAATGGGATATTCACATTGTTTTCCAATGAAAACCATTGATTTTTAATGTAAAAAAGACTAATCAAATTACCATGGCCTGTTTAAATACAATTTTCAAAAAACAAACAAACAAAAGCTTGTTTAAAAACAACTTAAGAAGTTTGCACTTAATTTTAAAAGAAAATCAATGGTTTGCATTGAATGTTGATAATTAAATGCCTTTTGATTCGTATTCACAGCGAAAATGTTGTTTGCACTGATGTTCTCATTACATTATTGTAATTATAGACTTACAAGTTTTGTTTTTCCATGGAAACCATTGATTTCAGATTTTAATACAATGTAAAACAAAAATCAATGGTTGATTTACAATAAAAACAATACTTATTAAACTATTTACACGACAACAAAATGTTGGCACTGAGATTCCTTTTAAAGGAATTCAATCATAGACTTAAATCAAAGTTAGAATAGCACCAAAATTCGTTAGCTAAATTGTTTTTATGATGTGGTTCGAAAGGCGTCTTGTTTAAATTCAACAATCTCTTGACCATATCATGCATTGTAGCTCCTGCAAGCAATTTTCAATTTTAAATAAATGTACTATAAACAAAAACAAACAAAAATCACTTACCAGTGCATAAAATTATTTTCTTTTTTGTTAGAAATTTTATTGTAACTGCAGTTTTGGTCAAACATTCATCTGATAGAAATGGGGGATCAGCTATCACCAAGTCATACATATCACCTTTTTCCCTAGGAATACCCAGTGGAGATTTATAATCATAAAATATAAAGTCTTTTCCAAAGGCGGAAAATCTTTTGTCATATTCGTAAATGTTTACTAAAATTATTTTAAAGTGAGTATAATTTTGTTTTTAGGTGTGTTAGAGAATTGATTACCTTCACAAGTATCTGGTAAACTGTTCTTAATCTTGGAATACAGTGATGGACAAGATATTAAAGCTATTTTTCCATTTTTTTCAACATTTTTAACAGCTAATTCAGCCAGTTTAATAATGGTGTCTTGATCATACCAAAACTGACTTAATTGCTGAAGAAAAGTACTGTTAATGTAGCCGCTGTTTAAAATTGTACAAAACTTACCCAATTTTCGGTGAATTCAATGTTTTTGTTGGTATTTTGTTGAATTTCATTAAGAGTCCTATCTCGTTCCTCTTGCTCTTGATAAAACTGTTGTAATGCAAGAAATGTTTCTGCAGATAATGCAGGTGCATCCTCTTCTTCTTCATTGGACATTATTTATTAATTTAATATTATATATTTATTTAAAAACTAAATTATTAACTTTTTTGTGCGGCTTCTCATTTTTTTATGTTTTTTTTTCACATGCGCATTTTTATAGGTTATGTTTAACTGCAACTATGCAACACACTTTTCAAACAAATTGATATTTTTTAAATGCGTTTTGGTTTGTTTAGTTGCATAAATGGTAACCATGGAAATTCAAAATGATTCAAAACTCAAAACAAAGTAAAATAGAAACAAACAAACAATGTCCTCTGTGGTAAATTATTAAATAATTTCAATGAAAAGTAATAATTAAAGTAAAATTTCAGGAAGATTTACACATTGATTCATCAGAGCATCCAAAACCGAAGCCGGCACCCAGAAAAAGGATTCGGAATAACCGAATTTCGAGTCCGGAACATGCTGCCGAGTCCGCAACTTCAGAGAAATCCTTTGATGTCGATGTTAATGTTTTCGTTACACGCAAAACAAATAAATTTGCCGATTTCACCTCGGACGATATTTCTGAAATTACAAATACCGATCAGCATGAGGAATCAAAAGGGACTGCCTCCGCTTCAGATATGCGCTCATACAGGGATAAATTAAAAGAACGATTTTTAGCCGTCAAGAAAAAGTCCTCACAAAATCTATTGAAGCGTAACAAATTCAAAAGTCATGCAGATAATATACTGAGCCTGAACAAATCACTAGAGGCCCTGAAATTGGAAAATACAAAAGTTGATGAACAGTTTGGCAACAAAAGAACTGTGCAGTATGTTGCACACAATGCGAATGATATTAGCAATGCGGAAAAGTATCAGTTCTTTGTGGAAAGCATTCCCGACAATTCAACAGAATATGAAACGCATGACAATGACGAAAAGGACGAAATGATAGTACCTTTTGTAGAGAAACAACTGCCGGAAAATAAATCCAAAGAATTTAAAGAGTTCGAAAGTGAGTTTTTATGGACAGCAGAGAAATTCTCCATTGAAAATAAACCACGAGGACGAAATGTTAACACTTACTTGGAAAATGAAGGACTGCTTGTACCGAATCCACCGAATTTTCCAAAAAGGCATTTGGATATCCTGCGGAAGCGACTTGAAATCAGCGGACAAGATTTTTGGTTTGATGGCTCCGGTAATGTAAACTACGATGAAACTATTGTATTGAAAAAAAGCTACAGGCCGCAAGACTATTCGAAAGCTCCGTCGGCTCATTTGCCTTGGCGCAAACCGGCACTAAATCCTGATGAAACTTTAGAAAGTGTTTTGGTGGAGTCTGAGTCAACAGAATATTTGGAAGTCAATATTGGTTCATTGCGGTTTACAAAACATTACTTATTTAGTGAAGAGCACATTCACCAAGAAATTTTAATCGATTTGTTTGATAAATACGTGGATTTCAAACGATTGGACCGTCAAGAAAAACTGAAAAGTAAATGGTTAGCTTTGAGGGACCAAAAAGCAAAAATTTGGGATGAAATGAACAGTTCCGGTGATCAAAACCATACTTCGGCGAAAAAGAAAATCGAAAATTTAACATGGGAAATTCGAAAAGCTAGAAATGAATATTTTGCAGAAGCTGAAGTGGTAAGGAACACCGTTAAGAATTTGCTGAGAGCGTGGAAAGCTTTGAAGAAATGCAGGGAGAACAATGGGTTTTCCAGTACGGATGTGAAGCTAATAATTAGAAAAACAGGTTCCGAAAACCAAGAAGTAGATTTTAAGGACGTTCTGGAAGAGGTACTCCAGGAAAAGGAAGCAGAATACAAAAAGGCACTAAAATCTTATAAAGTGCAAATGCTGAAATGGAAAAATGATAAAAAGAATGCTTACGATGAAAACGAAGAACCAGAAAAGCCATTACGAAATATAAATCCTACGAAAGTAGAAGAGGAATTGAAAAAAAATTGGGAAAGATCACTTGGAGATAAAACTGAACCCAAATTATATTTCTCCATTAATTACGACAATCTTATCAGTAATAATCCTGAGGAAAATGACGAAAAGCAGCGTAGGAAAAATGTACAAAACCGCAAAATATTTCTCAGATTTTACTGCGATGAATTGGAAATATGCAAAAGTAAAATTGTACCACTTAAAGATTCGTTTAAGTGCACATTTGACGAATCGTTCTGTTTGAAATTAGTAGACTCTGATTCTAAAGAAATCCGTATTGATTTATACGAGCAGATTCATTTGAAGAAAACAAAAATCTCAGAAATAACTGTGAAAATACCAAAGAAGAAAAGAGCTGTTTCGGGAAAAAAATATCAAGAAATTGAATTTAATAACACCGACAAAGAAGAGAATAAATTTTGCACAGGATTTTTAAATATTTTTATCGCATGGACTACACAAGTTATGAAAAACAAAGAAAATGTTTCTGTATTGGCCGAAAATAACATTGAAAATGCAGACGGCAGCATTAATTTGGAAAAGTTAAAAACCTGGATAGAAACCAATAATCCTGATCCTTTCGATCCGAAAAACGCGCCAATTTTTGAGTATTTAAAAGGTAACGAGAGTTCCAAACAGGAAAACACCAGCAAAAAAGTCTTCAGATGCGATCCCTATTTGGAATCCTTTAAAATAGGACGCCCTGAGGACTTGGATGATAACATTCGATTCCAATTGCTTCAACTGCGCAACCAAAACGAACCGGAATTCGCAGGAATGATGATTCCGAACAGAATTAAAGAAATTCCTACGAATATTTTTACTTCGTACAAGAGAAGATTGGCAGAGGAAAACTACGAGGAGTATTTGCAAGAAGATGTGGTCATTAGAAGAGACGATATAATTACTCAGAGGTCCTTAGGGCGAAAGTATTTGCGGCAAATGCACATAAAAGTTTTTCAACTTTGCAGAAATTCCGAAGATAATTTAACAGTTGATGATGTCGTCAATGAAAAAATGTTAAATTTTGTGCAGTGAGTTTCTTTTACGAAATTTGTAGCTTTTTAATTTTTTCCTGTCAACTCTTTTTAGGAATTATTTAAAGGTGTCTTTGTTTAATTTTCTAAATTGGTTTAAATTCCAACCGAAATTAAGCAGACAATTGCCGGTAATGCAAAGTGAAAATTCAGAGGACCAAATTAATGAAAACGTGACTGTCAAGAGTCAGCATAAAATATTGATTCATTTGAGAGAAGCCAAGAATTTGTTGGGAGCGAAAACGAATCAAAAAAAGTCTTCAGCGAAGTCTTCTTCTTCACGAACAGAAAGCCAATCTTTAAATAATGGTTTTTATGTGGAAATCTCCTATGAGAATATTTCAATTCAAAGCAATTTATCAGCAAACGATGTCAATAACCCAATTTGGAATGAAATTCTTCACATTCCTTTAGAGTAAGCAAGTTTAATAAGAATTTTCTAACATTTTAATTTGAAGAAAATTAAAATAAACCAAAATGTACTTAAAATTATTTTTTTTAGGTATTCAAGTATTGATTATTTAAATCCAAATGCATTTAATGGAAATGTTTCGATTAAAATCTATCAGCAAGTAGAAGAAGACAAAAAAACCATCAATTACTGGATGGGATCTTTGGAAGTACCAATATCAGCTGCCTGTGAAGCTAAATTGGACGGTCACTTTATTATAAATATGCCACAATTTAATTTCAATTACAAAAACTTCTCAGAAGAAGAAGTTCAAAAGCCAAGCACTCCCCGAAATCACAAAAATTTAGCAGTTTTGTTGATGTCTTTATGGGTGGAACCGAAAACTCCTAAACTCAGCATAGATTTGGTAACTCTCTTTAAAAAAACTAAAAAAATTCAAATTCAAAATAACAAATTTTAGTATTCATTGCCTTGTAACGAACCGCCTTACTTAAGGGACCACATTTTCGAATGGAACAAATCATTTAACAACGAACACCCGAGCAAAAAATTTAGCGCTTTGGTAATCGACAGTTCTTTGAAAACTGTGTGCATTACGAGATGCATCAGAGCTCTGGAAACGCCACAATTGATACCTGATGGATTTGATGTTAATGCAGAACAATGTATCAGATACGTTTCGTTAATTCCGGAAACTTCTACCAATAAGTTTTATCAAAATTTGCATTTATCTGCTGAAGTAAGTTTTTTTTTTCATTTAATTGCGAAAGTTTTAATATTTTTTTGGTTTTTAAAGAAAATTATAAAATTAGGCATGGGATCACGCATGGATCGAACCATAATGCTGACATGCTACTTGCTTTCATTAAAATTAAACGTGTGGTTGCTCGTGGGAATGTCTAAAACACATGGAAGCACTTATTTCGTCCTGCTAAGAGAGGAAAACCCGGGAAAACTTTCGGAACCGAATTTTTACGTTTTCGACGTGTCCTGCGGTTTGAAATTCCACATTGCTGATCGTTTTAGTCCCCTCAAGAAAGTTTACTGTGTTGTAAACGATAAAAACGTATAAATATTCATTTTATAAAACAAACAAATAATTTCAATTGAATTGTTTTAGGTTTGGGCAAATTTACAACATACAATTTCCGTAGAAAATATAAGATTCGATTTCGGTAAGCGTTTCGATTGGTTGCCACTATTCGATAAACATATCAGTGGTCCAAGTAATTCTCTACAGGGAAAAATCGATTACCTCGGTGGCGGAATTAACGATCAATTGAAATTTACCTTGGAAAAGAAGATTCACAAGAAGTTTGCCAAAATTCGCACACATCATGTAACTATTTGGAACCACTACGTGTCTGAACTGTTAAAAACAACTGTTTGCAAGTTGGAGCAGAATTTTATGAATGGAAAAACCAACATTTCTTTGTCAGGGGATCTTCAAGAAATCCTAAATGGATATAAGGTCAGAGGAATAAGTTTTGTCGATAAAATTTCTAACATTTTATTGCAGATTAGTGGATCTATTTTTTGCATTCCCTTCAGCAGCTCTAAAGAAGTTTTAGAAAGAGTACTGCAGATGAAAATCCACGAAAATAGTGATGAAGGAGTGGAATTTTCTTTGGCAATCGAAACAGTTACTTATTCCAATCAAGTGGTGGCTGTTTGGGTTGCTTCTTTATCTTTGGTAAAAAAACATTAATTGCTTTTAAGAAAAAAATAACTACTAGATTTTTTTGTGGAATGGCTTAGTTAAAAAAGTTTGCAAGGAAGATAAGATAAAATTGAATTTTGAATTTGGCGGCTTTTACTGAGAATTCAAGGGAAATATTATAGAGGCGCTGTAGTCAAATTGACCGTCTCTCTCGCTCACACGTTGCTTGGTAACGAGCGGCGCCGACCGGCTTTACTGCTTCCGATTAGTGAAAACAAGTCGAGGAAATTTCTCACCGCTGGCACCGCTGAAAATGGAAACCGGAGCCAAAAAAGCGCTCACGCAACATTTCCGTTGCGTCGTCGTTGCGTTCGAAAAAAACTGTCTATGAGGAAGGTACGTCAAATCGGCACGTCATCAGCGTTTTGGCGTAAAATAACAATTGACAGTTTGACATTGACTGATAAAAAAAAGAAGAGGTCCGTCCGCTGCAGCAGCAGGGCAACGAAGCCGCGCCGGAAGCCTTTAGTGCCAGCAGCAGCAGTCTGCACAATCTCAAGAATCACGCACCCCAACCACTGCTGCACCCAACAAAACCCAAAAGCAATCATGGGCATCCAGTTTGCGGCCACGAAAAGCTAGTGCGACAGCCAAAAATCTAATTGTAAAACATCCGCTCCGTGCATAAGTGCAAGAGTTTTCTGGGTAGATTTTAGCAACAGCAGCAGCAGCAGCACTTTGTGTGAGTTTTTCCTCGAATCCCTAACGAGATTCTAAGCTATTGCAACAGAAACAAAATGTTGAAGGATTCAGCGTTTCCAAGAAATGGCACCCAACGCATCGTTCTGCAGTGAGAAGATGATGACTTAAATGTTTAGTGTTGTCGGCGATAATGTTCTACAAGTTGTGATTAGTTTCGGAATAAGTTTTTGAAGCCCCCCTCGTTTATTCGTTTCGCAATTTTGGTGCTTGAGGAGTGCAAAGTAAATCCGGGTAGAAGAAGAGTACAAAAGACGCCGTCATGGTCAAAGAGAAACCGAATTCCATACGCATTTACGACGACGAAGGATTCCGACGACGAGCGGCATGCATTTGCGTGCGCTCCGATGCTGAAACAGAGGTTTGCACTAATGTTTATTCTATTGGCATCAATTGGTTTGTTGTAAGCAATGCTAATTTTGCAGGTGCTATTGGTAACTTCTTCGCGCAGACCCGAGAAGTGGATCGTTCCGGGAGGCGGCGTAGAACCGGAAGAGGAGCCCAGTGTTACGGCCACCAGGGAAGTGCTGGAGGAAGCTGGCGTTATTGGAAAATTAGGCAGAAGTCTGGGTATTTTTGAGGTAATACCAATTCTTTTGTAATATTTGCTTAGCGAATTATGCTTATATCGTGCTATAATGTCCAATTAGAATCGAGAACATAAACATCGAACGGAAGTGTACGTGATGACCGTGACTGAAGAGTTGGAAGAATGGGAAGACTCACGTTCGATCGGAAGGAAACGGCAATGGTTTACGATTGATGAGGCCTTAGAACAACTCGCTTTACATAAGCCCGTGCAGCGCCATTATCTGCAACAGCTGAAATGCTCCAAATTGCAAACTTGATTTTATCGTTTGTTCAGTTTCTTTTTTGCTTCTTTCTTCTTATTATGAATACTAAACTGTCGTCTTCTCATATGCGCGCGCTTCTGTTATTGTATATTACTTTTTTCTTTGGTTACATGGGTATTCTCTACATCTTCTCTACTCTACAACATATTTACATGTAAGTTATGCATACATACATATTATGAGATAATAATTATGATGGTGAACTTTTTCTATGTGACATTAATGTGAGATTTATTATTAAATTCGTAGTTTATAAAAATACACAGCTTTCTTCCGTTGTCCAAAGGGAATTTGTCAATAAAAGTGACTTTTTTTTTGTTTTCTTTGCTCCTTTTATAGTTTTTCATTTCTTTTTGTATTTTGATATGGTATCATGGGCAAAATACAAAAACAGTTGTCAGGAAATGATTTTTTGTTTTGTAGAAAGTGAAAACGAAACCCATTTTAATTTTTCTTTTAACTAAAATGGCAAAACATTTATTTTAAAATTTTTATTTATAAAGAATCATAAAAGTAAATAAAAAATAATAATTTGTAAATTTAAAGCTAAAAAAGATTATAAATTACTAAATTACATCATAAAATTACTTAAAATCAAAGTCAAAATCATTAAAACTTATCTTATCAGCATCTTTCACTATCAATGCTTATAAATTACTCAGATTTTAAAAAAAATCGCAATTACATAAAAAGTTATAGTAAAAATCAGCAGTCACATTTAAAAATCGCATCATAAAAACGAATGCCAAAAAAAATTACTAAAGTTATTTTAAAATCAATCTTCACCACTTTTCAAAATCTACCTCATTGTATTCCCTATTGAATTTGAGAAACGATTCGTCATCTAAATTGTCTTTAGCTTTCTGGTAAATCTCCAGGACTTTCCTCTTGGACTCGTTGTCTCTTTTATGCAAGACATAAAACGTGAGCGAATTAACAAAGACCTCCATATCTTTAGGGAATTGTTGCAACGCAAACTTGTGGAATGCCTCCACTTCGTTCAAATTACAAGCAATTTGCATCCTTTGCAATTCGTGCATCTTCAAATAAAACTCTTTTCTCGCAGGCAATTCATGGTACTTTTCTAAAATATACAAAAGTCCCTTTTCCATGCACAGCCACTGCAAATAATTTACACCCATTTGCGTCTTTACACAATCCCAGGGCTGCTGCAAGGCCTTTTCGAAGAACTTTTCCGTTGTATTTGCGTCGGAGGACATTATGTGGTGTCTTAATTGCATTTTAAACAACGGCAGTGAATCTTCTCCCAATGAGTCTATGGCTTGCTGGAAAATTGCTTCTATTAATTTCATGTCTGGAGTGTCCTTGCAAATTTCGTAATTGATCCTCAGCTTCCACAAGTCGATGGAAAAAGGGACATTTCGTACCGCCAATTTGAGGAAGTCTTCAACCAACTCGTAGCTTATATAATCTAACCACTTTACGTAATATTTGGGCTGCAAATAATTCAGTCTAGTGGCTTCGTTTATTGCCGCTACTAAATCGCCTAAAATCAGGTCCGCATTTGGCATATCCTTGGCTATTTCAAACAGGTAATCAATGTAAAAATTCCACAGATACTGTGCGTTATCTTCGGACAAACTCTGCAAGCCTCTTTTATACATTTCTATGCTTTCTGTTATGTGTGGATGTGAAGAGTCTGTGTTTTTGTAATCGAAAGAGGGCAGAGGCAAATTGCGCCGACGTCTTTGAGCCATACAGTCCCACACCAAACTATTACTCGTATGCTTGGACAGTAAATGATTGCAGATGTACTTCTGCGTTTCCGTTGTGTTCGTATGAGGATTCAGTAATGTCAATAATTCGATATAAAACGAAGCATCCTTGATATGCTCAATGCTTTCCCTCAGTTGACTCAGCAGAACCTTGTTCAATGAGGCTTCATCCTGGCTGGAATTTAGCGTGGTTTCGAATTTTATGTACTCTTTCAGAATATCCTGGTCCTGTTGATGATGTTTTAATCCAATTTTTAGAACTTTCAAAGCTAAAGCTGTTTGTTTCCGTTCCAGGCGCCAGTTGGCTATGGCCAAACATGCTTTGGGATATCTGCTTATGTGCTAAACAAACTCTTCATCAATAAATAATTCTATGTAGTACTGATTTTATTACCTTTTCAAAAGACTCTTTGATAAGATTCTCAAATTCTTCAGGTGCAGAATTGGTGTGGCTGTAAACTTGTAGAAACAGTTGGAACACTAGCCAATCTACAGAACCGGGGTAGTTTCTGATCACAGTTTGACATAATTTCTTTGATTCTTCAATAAATACTTTGAATGCAACAGGTTTCCTATTGATCATATTCCTGCGGGACTGTCTCATTATATTAAGCTTTGTTATTGTTTCCAGCATCCTGATGTATTCAATATAATCCGAAGGATCATTGTCTTTACTCAGATTTAATTCGTGTAATTCTATTTTGCTTTTTAGTTCTCTAAAAAAAGAAAAATTTAGTTTTTGTTATAATTTTGGGGTTACAAATACCAACAATTTCTCGTCCCGGTCGAAAGTTACGCTTTTACTTAGCTCGAATAATAGATTACTCTTACGCTCTGTTAATATGTGGCTCATTTTTATTACTTTTTTAGAAAAAAATATAATTTAAATTTTAAAAACAAACCACTCCTACAGCAAAACATCAAATCAACAGAGTAGGCAACTATTAACACCTACAAGAACTGTCCATTGCATAACATCCCTAACTATGATGTGGACTTATTTATTTTATTGATTGATTAATTTTTTCTAAGCGGAAAAATTAAGTTGTTTTTCGACCCTAAATTTATTATTCAGACATGTACTAAGTAGATATCAACAATAAATATTACTTAATTCACATTCAATTAAAATGCCTCAAAATGTATCATAGCTGTAGTTTGAATACTTTAATCATTGAGTATGGAAGTTGAAATAAACAAATGAGAATTTTCCTACCAATCACGGGATACTAAAATCCAAGAAAAATTGCTTAATTAGTCACACCACATAAGGTGAGGCTTTAATTTTTGAGACGTCCATGGATGAAATCCTTAACATCAGACAATTCTTCCTCGGAAGAGGTATGCATCAAGCCGCGGTACGTTTTAAATTCCGCATTTTTGATTAATGTCTTTAAAAGCGAAGCAGTCATTTGTCCCCATTTGTAGGGAACAACTGGATCACAATCACCATGACATTGAAGAACCTACAAAAACAAAGCAATAATAACAATTGAGAAACTATTAAATTCTCGTTATTTACGGATAAATTGTCGCTGCATTTCATTGCAGCGGGGAATGATTTGTGTAGAGGAAGCCAGCAGGAAAGCGAAACGACGCCAGCCAACGTTTGATTGTAAGTTAGGGCCGAATATAACGCCAAAGCACCCCCTTGTGAAAAGCCGCCGAGCAGAATGTTTTCCGGATGAATCCCTGCGTGAATTTCGGACTCGATCATGCCATGTACTTGTTTGGTGGCTGATAAAATGCCTAAAATAATAAAGTTGGTTATTTGTTTGGAAATTTAAAAAAATTTCAAGGTACCTGCTTCATCTTCTGGCCCATTGGCATCCAGAGTCTTCAAGTCAAACCAGCTGGGCATTCTAAAGCCAGCATTTAAAGTTACCGGCATTGTGGGAGCAGTGGGACAAATGACTTTCACATGTGGTGGTCGAATTGAAGCCATGGCACTAGCCCATCCTTGTCTGAAAGAAGATTTTAAGATTTCTAAATAGATTTACTTATGGATAGTTACCCCGTGTCACCCAGTCCATGGAAAAATATCAGCTGTAACAGTTATTAAGCGTTTTAGAAGAATTATTAATAAAAATAGTTAATACATACGGTTCCAGTATGTTTTACAGTTGCTGCTATTACAACAGGAGCAGCCATGGTTATATCAGCTAAGCAGAAGGAAAATAAATCGATCAATGGAATTATTACAAACGTAAGTCGTGAAACAAGCAAATATTTGCGAAAACTCGAAGCAACTGATAAGCAAAATTGAAGGAACGATTTTTGACGTTTCTGGCGTTCAATTTTTCTCAATTTCTGCTTATGCAACTCAAACTGCGGCATTTTTAGTTTCCCGGTTGATTTTCAATTTTTTTAATTTAATTTCGAACTGATTTTTATCAGTTGTAACTTGAAACAGCAGGAAAACCGCCAATATCACTGATCTACTTTAATGTGAACTAATGGTACTAAAATTATATAAAGTGAAAGTAGACCACCAGTTTTGAAAGTACTTAATCAATAATTTCTACACTCATTTGAAGCATTAAATATGGCATAAAATCAATGATAAAATCATATTATTGTATTAAAAAAAACGTTTATTTTTGGCCAAAGTTACATTTGCAGGGTTTTGTTTCTTGGATTTTTTCAAAAGTTGAAATGTCATTATAAATAAATTCCAATTCCTTTTTAAATTTTGCGCAATTTTTTCGTCGAAATTCTTGATTAAGTTTTTGTCCTTGGAACCAAAGGTTTTTCAATTCCTCATTTAGTTTTTCATGCAGAATATTTAAATTGTTAATTTCCTGTATTAATGCTTCGCGTTCTTGCTTAATTGCGTTAGTGGTGGAGTTATTAAGCCCACTATCCATTGCGCGGTTCTGTTCCAATCGCCCCATCAAACAATTTTCAATTGCTTTCTCTTTTTCGACTTTGCGCACGGCTTCATTACTTTTATCCTTTAGAAAAAGCATTTTGCATCTGTTATCAGAAATCTCTTTTTCCAGTTTAGTGTTTTCAGCCTTCAGTTTGTGGTTTAAGTTTTCTATTAAATTTTGAGCCAAATTTATTGGTTTTTCAGACAGTTTTTTCATTCCATTTGCTGACATACAAACTAAATACTCAACATTCTCCTTTAATTGCAAAAACATATTTTCTTGCATACACAAACAGTCAATATTGTTTTGTAAGGCTTGACTTTTTTTAACTAACGGTTGAATTATATTCATGTACAACAAATCGTTATCTTGCATTTGAAATTCTTTCAATTCCGACAAATCCGGCAATTTTTCAACGCACTTTTCTTTTTGTTTGAAAGGAACAATATCGCTTAACAAACAATTAATATCAAAACTGGGTGTGCTGCGGGATAATTTCGACATGAAAAACATCATTAATGGCAAAATGGTAATCTCCATTTCATCGACATTTTTTATCAATTTATGGCGTTCTTTCATCAAGTCCAATATTTTGGACTTCTTGTCCACAATGGTGGTGGACCAAAATGCATCTTGAATTTTCAGTTGTTCGGAATAGTAGTTATTAGTTTGGCTGCCTGCATCGTTAGCACTGGACATTTCTTGTTCGAAATTTTTAAGTGAAAATTTTGAGATTTTATGTTCGAAAATGTCTATTGATGTCTATGTCAAATAATTGATAATTTTAAACAAAAGGTGAATTTGAATCAAGTATGAACTCCGTAACCGAAGGCGGTTCGTAGCGGATTTTCTTGTGCATCGCGTAAACTTCGAGTCTTATTGGGCTCTTCTTGATGTTGTCAATGACGGACAAGTATCTAGAAGCGCTGAAGACGCGCGACAAAACTTTTCCATTGGAGCAAATTTCGTAACCATCAACGCGTAAATTTTCATTCGGTTTCCACTTTAAGAGGATACTTTTGGGACCTATTCTTCGCACTTCCACAATGTCTAAGTGATTTTTAGACACTTCAAAGTGGTTCCTTTGCTCTAAGCAATTTTTGCTAGAAGTTGTGGTATCTGTATCTCTTTCTGGGTACAAGGATTCAACATTTAATTTTGGGACTTCCATTATTTTTGATTGTAGCGATTGTAAAACACTATTTTTTTTTTTCAAAAAATGTCAAGTCAATTGTGTAAAATGTATTGAAACCGTTGTTTCCACAGAGTTGTTTCCTTAAAACAAGAACAAATCAAAATGTTTAACAAATTTTTGTTCTTGTTTAGAATTTTTTATTGTACTTCACATAGTTATTATGTTTTTTACTTTTGGAATACACACTCGATAATTCCAAATGTTTTGCTAAATAAACGATTTATTATTACTAAAAGTCTTTGATTATCGAAGAAGAAAAACGATGCTATATTAGATTTATTAATTTATTTAGTGCAGAAAATTACAAGCAATTATTTCAGTAGTCAGATGTTCAATAATACTTGGGTTTGGCGAATATTATACAAACTGAAATTAAATGCAATAAAAGTAAAAACAACTGACCCGCCACGAAGCTGGAACAAAATTAATATTTTACGTAAATTAGTGCTTGTAAAATAGTAATGTAAAAAAAAATGAAATTTGAAACAAAAATTTAAATTTTATATAAATTGTTAAGTTTCAATAAAATTTGTTGAAGTTATATCTATTTGTATATCATAAATTATGACATAATAAAACAGAAAGAACTAAAATTTGTAACAGAGATAGTTCATTTTTACGAGAAAATGTTACTTCTATATATTTATATTGATAGTTAAATCCCAAATTACAAGACATAATTATGCAAAGCCGACAGTATTTAATCAGATTCCTTTGAATTTCTTGAATCATTAAAATTATTATCATCGATATCATTAAAAGTATTAATGGCAACATATGGACCCGAAAGGACATGTTTTTTCATATTAGGAAAAGGAAATTCAATATCATTTCCTGTCTCACTACCAAAACTCAAAGTATCCTCTGTACCGATACTCGATTGAGACTTATCCAAATTTTTAAAAATTTCAATGCCAGTTGATTTGAGTTTCATAAAATCATTCGGCGAATTTTTCTCTCGCAACTGTTTCAACTGACTCCGTTTGGGTACATTAAAAATGTCCTCTCCTTTGTTTTGGGACGTAGTTGCTTCATTAGGTTTTTTGACAAAAATATGTTCTTCATTCGTTCTTTTATTTCGCAGAACTGTTTTAACACTTACTAGTTTATTGACTGATACTTTCTCAGGTGTGGTGATACGAACAGCATTTGAAACCATTTTTGGTTGTTGTTGAGAATGAAAACTTTTTAAATTTTCTGAATAATCTGCTTCAACCGTTTTGTTTTGTATAGGCCCAATGGGCCATTGCTGATTCCCAATTCGCAAATACCTTCGTTTCTTAACTTGATTTTCCTTGATAGTGACTTCATTAGCATTTGAAGCTGTTTGACGCAAAAATTTTCCCAATGTTTGTCCTACAATAAATTCTGGATTTTGTTTTTGGTCATTGTTGGTAAATTTCGGCTTCAAAATTCTTTCTAATGGAAGTATTTTATTTGATGATGTGCCTTTTTCGTCTTCCTTTAAAAATATTGAAGTTTTGCATAATTCTTCTGATATAATATCATTGGTAAATGAAGGTTTCATTGCGTCAGAAACATGTTGGAAACATTCCATGGACATTTGGGATTTTTTTGTAGGCAACAGTCCACATTTAGCTTGATTATTATGTCCTAAAATGGTATCTTTTGATTTTCCAGAAATTACCGAGGTCAGTTTGAAGTTAATTTGAGCTGATTTTAATTTACCATATGTTTTTTTTGTTTTTGAATTCTTTTGATTGTTTTCCCTTGAGGCTTTTAAACTTATCACGGGACTTGGACTTCTAGGAGTAAATTTCTTAAGAAGATTATTATAGTCAGTAGTCATTTCTATAGATCTTGTTGTACTAGTTTTAGTTTCAAAATGTTTTTCTTTTGGCAGGCATTTCGATTTAGTTAGCACAAATCTATTGCTGAAAAGGAAGTCATCGTCATCAACAAAATTTAATTTCCTTTGCTTCAGGGCAGAATTTTTTAGCAATTTCGTCGAATTAGTTTTCTGTAGACTGGTCTGACTGTCTTCTTCAAAATTTGATCTTTTTTCTTTCTTAATTTTTGAATCTGCAACCAATTTTGGTTTATTATATTTTTTAACAGCGAACTCTTCTAAAAATAACACTCTAAATTAAGAATATAAATAAATGAAAAATAAACCTCTATCATTAACATCAAAATTTATTTTGATACCATCCATCAATTCTCTTCCCTTTTTCTTTTTTATTTGGACAGTTTCCTTGAAATCAGCACTTGAAGTTTGGCGCGATTTACCCACTTCTCTTAATTTCATCAGAAGTTCTTTTCTATTAAAAAAAAAATCTTGTTTCAATTTTGCTATCTCAGGATCTAAGTTAGGAAGCGAATCATCTAATTCAGTTTCTTGACTAAAGCGTTCCTCATCAGTATTAACCATCTTCAATAAATGCTTGGATTGTGATGGTATAGCTTCACATTTATTTATAGCTCTAAGTTAGAACCAATATTACATTTAGATAAATTCTGAAAACACTTTTTAAACTTACTTACTTCTCTTTCTTATTTAACTGTTGTTGCCTAATTTTTTCAAAATAAGAATTTCGTGGGCTAATATTCCCAGTCAAAGGGTTTCCTCCCTTCAAGCCGCGCAACTTATCACATGCAGGATTACATCTGTTTCCTTTGCATTTGCAATCCTTACACGGTTTCAGTACTTTCATTGCTAGTTTTTGTTCTTCGCATTCTGGCTTACATCTTCCTTTGCACATACAAACTTCGCAAATTTTTCCCATTTCTTCATTGCCTGAAGTTAGTACGGATTTCGCTTTAGCGTCTTCGCAAGTAGGATTGCAAGTAGATGAGCAGTCGCAGAGATTACAAACAAAATCAGATTTTGATTCTTGGATAGTAATAGACACAGCTAATTTAGATTTTGTTTTAATACTTTCGCAAGTAGGATTGCATTCGTTAGCTGAACAAATACAAGGATTGCATACTAGGTCTTCCCCCGCTTTTGTTGTTGAAGTGGACCCTTTTTCCAAATTTTCTTTGGATTTTTCGCAAGTGGGATTGCATTCATTAGCTGCACAATCACAAGGATTGCATACTGCGTCTTCCCCTGTATTTGTGGTAGAAGTAGGTCCTTTTTCCAAATTTTCTTGGGCCTTTTCGCAAGTGGGATTGCATTTATCCGCTGCACAATCACAAGGATTGCATACTACGTCTTCCCCCGTATTTGTGGTAGAAGTAGGCCCTTTTTCCAAATTTTCTTGGGCCTTTTCGCAAGTGGGATTGCATTCATTAGCTGCACAATTACAAGGATTGCATACTAACTCTTCCTCCATTTTTGTTGTTGAAGTGGGCCCTTTTTCCAAATTTGTTTGGGCCTTTTCGCAAGAGGGATTGCATTTATTCGCTGCACAATCACAAGGATTGCATATTATGTCTTCCCCCGTTTTTGTTGTTGAAGTTGACCCTTTTTCCAAATTTTCTTTGGATTTTTCGCAAGTGGGATTGCATTTATTCGCTGCACAATCACAAGGATTGCATACTACGTCGTCCCCTGTATTTGTGGTAGAAGTAGGCTCTTTTTCCAATTTTTTTTGGGCCATTTCGCAAGTGGGATTGCATTCATTAGCTGCACAATTACAAGGATTGCATACTAACTCTTCCTCTATTTTTGTTGTTGAAGTTGGCCCTTTTTCCGAATTTATTTGGGCCTTTTCGCAAGTGGGATTGCATTTATTCGCTGCACAATCACAAGGGTTGCATACTATGTCTTCCCCTGTATATGTGGTAGAAGTAGGACCTTTTTCCAAATTTTCCTGGGCCTTTTCGCAAGTGGGATTGCAATTATTAGCAGCACAATCACAAGGATTGCATACTTGGTCATCTTCTGATTTTGCTATTGGCATCAGGCCTGCATTTATTTTGGTCTTTTCACAAGTGTGATTACATTCGGGACCTGTGCATTCACATGGATTGCATACAATGTCATCTTCTGGTTTTGCTGCGGAAGTCGGTCCAGTTTCCGAATTTTCTTTGACCATTTCACAAGTGGGGTGGCACTCTTTATGCGTGCGATCACAAGGATTACAAACTTTTTCAGGTTCCGTAGATGGATAGGGATTTTTATTTTTATTTTCCTCGCAAACTAAATTGCATTTTTCAACTGTACAATAACAAGGATCACAAGGTACATCCATTTCAAATTCAGAAGCATTTGGTTTTGGGGTTTCTTCATTTTTAGAAATCGATTCATTCTTCATTTTCTCCAAACAAATTGATAAACAATCGGGTTCCGTACATAAACATTTTTCGCAAGCTACTCCTTTGCTGAATTCGTCCTCATTGGTATCATTGTTATCAGCAACAGGTTTGTCATTAATGATATTAGTATCTACAGTTGGTGTTTCTGCTAAATCAGCTTTCATTTTCAATTCACAAACTGACAAACAGCCAAGACTAGTGCAATAACAAGGATCGCACGGCTTTTTTACCACTTCCTTTCCAGGACTAGTAACAGAAGCCCTAGTTAAATTATCGCATCCTGGTCTGCATTCAGAATCATAACAGTTGCAGGGATTACAGGGTTTATTATAATCATCAAGTGAAACAGGTTCTTTTTGGACTGGTACTGCATCAGTTGCTTGTGGTTCTCTCGTGGAAATGGTAACTGCAGTGCCTGTGTCTTCTTTTTGGGTATCTGTTATAGTCGTGTCTTTAACAGAAACTGGTGGTTCTTTTTCGCATCCAGGTACGCAATAAGGATCAGTGCATTTACAATTAACACAAGGTTTTCCACCTTGATTAAGATTTTTCTTAATTTCACAAGCTTTTTTGCATGGGCCGTCGCAATCACAAGGATCACAAGGAGTTTCCTCGATGGTTTTCATTTTGGCCAAACAAGCCTCTGTACATCCTCCAGAGACATTACAAATACAATTCTCGCAAGCATCTTCAAGATTATTTGATGCAGGTTGAGATATTGGTGGCTCCGGAAGTAGTAAGGTACTTTTAGGTGTCACAGGTGGTCTAACAAATCCCCCAGGACATTCGTAAAGTTCACAGAGCTTAATATTTTTACAAGTTTTGGGGCATGGTTTTGAGCAAGTACAAATTCCAACTTCTTCGTTTTGGTCATCGTTTGGTTTTCCAATTACTGGAGAGGGAGTTGGGGTTGGAGCTGATGCAATGGTAGTTTCTGGGGCTAAACCAAGTTTCTTTTCTTCACAAGCGGTAATACATGTAGGTCCTGTGCAATCACATATATCACACGCCAACATAGGACCTCTTTTCTCTACACAGGGCTTATCAGGACATAATTCCTTACAAACATCAGCATTGCAATTACAAATTGGTCTTGTGATAGGATCAACTGGTAACCTTTGATCTGACATGGATGTTTTTGGGATTAATAACTTTTGTTCATGAAGAAATTAAAAATTTATTGCTAAAAATGACACGACATTCTAAATTTTTATCTGTTCAATGAGAAACCCTAGGAAACCCAGGCAACGAAGTCATAACTGCAAAATTAATATTTAGATATAGGCTTGTGACTGAAGATTTATTTATCGAAATTTGCGTAGTTAGTTATTAAACCAAAGCTTTTAAATCTCCGTAATACAGTCGATGCAACAGCAATCAACTGAATGCTTATTTGAATTTTGATGTAAATAAATTTTGGAGTTAAGAGAAGCTTCATTGTTTCCTTTAGAAAGTTCGTCAAAATTACTGCTATTAGTATAAGGTGCCAATAAACTCCTCCCAACACAGTTCTCGTTGGTGAATTCCACATTAGGACAAAAACGTACTCTTTTATTACGACATTTCAAGCCTCTAGATGGTCTGGATGTCAGTCTATTGCTTCCCCAAGAAAGTTGGCCACAATCTTGAACGGGATAAAATTCACAGTCATTTGAAGTACATTCACTATTGCAGATATTACTACATTTGGTATCGGTCAAGACAGAACTTTGATCGTTACCAGTTGCTGTGATATCCGTAAATGTATTTTCATCGTTGCATTCTAATGAAACATCGCTGGTTGATTCAACTGAAGAGATTTTTTTATCTAAATCATCCTTCTGCATAGTTTGAACATAAGCCACTGTTTCCTGTGGCGGTGGAGAGTAATTGTCCAAATTACAAAAAATGTTTTTTGAAATGTTGCCTTCAGTGGGAGTACCGCAATATTGGCAAACTGGATGCCTAGTTGGAACATCCGGATGCGGATGGTGCTGATGGTATGTTGGAAGCTCGACCAAAGCTGGTATTGATCGACCATCACCAATGATATTTTCGGCAAAATCGGTAGACTCTGAGTACGACCCTTTTGATTTTCGCATACTTTCCCTTAAAGTATTTTCAATTACAAAAAGTGTTTGAGTGGTTTGATCTCTAAGTTCATTTTCTTTATGTACTTGTTTAATAATTTTCTCCGCTACAGAAATCGAAGTATTGATTTTCATTTGAATCATATCCAACTGATTTTGAGCATTGCTACGCAAAACTTTAATCATATTCTGACCGTTACTGCAAGATCCATTGAAGATGTGTTTAATGATGGTCTCAATTAGCTGATCGCTAACTTCTTCCGAATCAACATGGTCTTTATCAATGTTATCAATTGAATCAGTTTGTGTTTCATTCTCATGATAGCTTGTTAAATCAGTAATTGTTTCCATATTATTGGTTCGGTCAACCGATTTTGAATTCCGAGTGTTATATTTTTGCAAAAGTTGAATATTTTCAGGGTTAACCATCGAAATCACTTCCGAGTCCGTTTTTGATTGCCGTGAAGAAGTAAAACCATGTATCATAGAATCATAAATCGATGAGATCGGATATGATCTGTCCAATTTTGGACAGTCCTTGATTCTTTTAGTTTCAACAATTTCTAAAGGTGGAATGTGAGTGACTGTCAAGTCATTAGGTTTGTGTTTGTAGAAAAGTACGGCACTTTTTTCACTGCTCTTCCTTTCACGGCGTTCATCATCATTCACATTTTTCGAATGGGAAAACTGTTTCTCTTCATGATAGTTTTCAACTGAAAATATGCAGTTTTGTGAAAGCAACTTATTAGAAGCATTTTTGTTAAGTCCTTCTTTGTCAAGAAGAGTCTTCGACTTGGTTACAACATTCACTACTTCCTTGGACTTGATTTTGGTGGCACTCTTAAGTTTTGTTTTGGAAGACACAACTTGGGCTTTCTTACCAAACTTGCATTCGATTCTATCTTTCATTAGCTTGGTCGATGGAAAGCTTCGATTCTTATTTTTTAATTCAAAATTTTCATTCGGATCGGACATTGAGAGCTTAATCATCTTGCAATAAGTGAGTGTTGGTCTGTAATTACTTTTGATGAATGGAGAAAATACTTTCTTGGCAGCATTTTTGTTCGGATAACAACTCATTTTGAGAGAACATAAATTTTAGAATTCAGCGTGCAAAATTTAGATAAAAGTTCGTTCCATGATAAGAAGAAAGGCGTTAAATTTTATTAATTGAAGATTTATTTGTCCGTCAAAAGTAAACTGATGCTGTTGACAAATCTATACATTGTTTTGTTGACATTAATTAACGGCAATTTGATGGATTCAGCATCAGCATCACAGCATTCCGACTGATAGTTTAGCAATCGAATCTTCCAAAGCAGAGTAGCGATCTGTTGCGGATTTTGTAGGATTTGTTGTATTCACATCAGAAGCCTCCACAGTATTCTGATCGTGGCTATTTTTTATTGATTCCAATACTTTTTCGGCTATATTTTCCCCATAGAAGCTCTTCTTTTCGTATGTATCAGGTTTCATATGAAGAGGTGTTATCTTAATGCTGGACATCATGTTCCGATTGCTAAATGATCAAAATTTTGTTGGAACTGTACGAAACAGTGATTAAGAATTATGAGTTAGCAATAGTTGAAGTGGTTGACAGTTGTCAACCTTTTTCGGAAACCATGAAACTTGGAAAAAAGCCTACTTATAAAATATTGGAATCTATGCTTTGATATTTCTATACGATTAAGTAGATTGATAATTAAAAAAATAAAAATAAATGCTTCTCATAAAGCTGAATAATTAGATTTATTGGGTTAATCACCTTTTAGTCATTATATCTGATAAAATAGAATATTATCATTCAAAAATAAAAATAATATCTCTTTAAACAGCATAATAAGCAATTGCTGGTTGAGGAATTCTCCCATTTTTCGTTACAGCATAGATTTTGATTTCAATTGTGTGCGAAAGATCAACAGAATTCAAAGTAGTGTAATTCTTTCTGCAATCAAAAATCCGGACCTTTAATTTATTCTGGACATAAATTTCGTATGCAATGATCCGCTTATCAAAGGGAGCTTTCCAATTTATCAAAAGGCTTTCAATACCCACTCTTTTGATCCAAGTTATATTGAATGGGGTGGTATCAACAAAATCTTTCTCGTAAATATCATAGTTAGTGGTAGGTTTGATACCACAAATGGATTTGCATCCAGTAATAGGTTTTCTAGATAACAGTGAAGCAATTACATTTCTATCAAAATCCGGAACATCAGCAACAAAATTGTTATTCATTTTTTTACGTAATGATTCAAATCGTGAACTATCAGATCTTGCAACCAAATCTTCAGTTAAAGCAGCAATGTAGTCGTCTTTCTCCTTATATCTCCTTTTTAACATATTGATTTCCTGATCCAAATCCCTGTGATTCATGACATAGAGAGAAGCCTTTTTAATGTAAGCATTAAATAAATTACAACCATTATTTTGAATCATTGCCATTCCGGCGATTATAGCGCCACCATTATCTGCACTCTTACATGATTTGGTGTTTGCGAAACATGAAGAATTATCTGTGTTGTTTGCTTCGGAAGATACGTTCTTTTTATCCAAATTGGTCGGTTGTATTCCAGAAGATTGGTTTGTGATGGGTTCATTAGTTAATGATGTAACGTTTTGGCTATTACGTCGCACACTTAAACTAATAATAAATCCAAAGATATTAAGGAATGATAAGAAGAAATTTATAAGTCGGTGTCCAAGGGAACTTAGTATAGAGTTTCCCAAATTGCACATTTGGGTTGCATCATTACTTGTAGCAGGGAAATTGATTCCAATTGTGGCGGTAAAAGGCTTTTTCGATTTCTCAATTTCAAAATTATCCGTATGATTTGCTGTTATTTTTTCCGCAAAGTAAACATCTGCTATGAAGTCCTCAGCCTTTCTAGTGCGACACTCTGGACAACAAGGACTATCGGGCAGGCACTCGGGGCATTTTTTTTGTGAGGGAATAACGGTATATTCAGCAAGGATTGAAGTTGTAGCAGATCTTTCTTCTTCCCGTTTAACTTGTTTGGATTTTTCGCCGATATCAGTGGTGGGTAATTTAGGCATTCCTTTTGATTGCTTTGTGGCTTCACAATGTGTATTACAAGTGGTAGTACATTTACAAGTATCACAAACATCATAAGGAGTTAAAGCATTTGGTTTCCAGGAAGATTTTTCGTTCTGCAATTTTACCGAATTGAGTTCGGCTTTTCGCAGTTGGCATTCCGGGGTGCATTCGCCATCACAAACGCATTTTTTGCAAACATCAATGGAAGAAAAGGCTTTATTCTTTATTCCTTCATAGGAACTAACAACATTATCCTTTTGTTTTTGTGGAACTTTTGGAAGACATTTTCCAGTGCAATTTGTTTTGTTACATATTTTATTTATTCCTTCAGTAGATTTAGTTTTTGATTTAGTCTCAGTTTCTGAAGAAGTCTTTATATCTAATTTGTTTTCTTCACATTCTGGGAGGCATATTCCAATACATTCACATTTTTCACAAACATTTTTGACTTCTTTAGTCGATTCTTTAATTTGGGATTTCACTGTTTCACATTCTGGAATACATATTCCTGTACATTCGCATTTCTCACAAATATTGGCGGTCTCTGGTGAGAAATTGGCTTTTGATTTTACTTCTTCACATTCTGGATTACATTTTCTTATGCAACCGCAGTTCTCGCAAATTTTGACTGCTTCAGGAGTCCCAGGAGAAGACTTGATTTTAGATTTTACATCTTCACATTCTGGAGAACATTTTCCGGGACAACCACATTTCTCACAAATTTTGAGTGCCTCAGGAGCCCCAGGAGAAGACTTGATTTTAGATTTTATATCTTCACATTTTGGAGAACATTTTCCGGGACAACCACATTCCTCACAGATTTTGACTGCCTCAGAAGAAGACTTCATTTTAGATTTTTCATCTTCGCATTCTGGAGAACATTTTCCGGGACAACCACATTTCTCACAGATTTTGACTGCCCCAGGAGCCTCAGAAGATGATTTGATTTTAGATTTTACATCTTCACATTCTGGAGAACATTTTCCAGTACAACCACATTTCTCACAGATTTGAACAGCCTCAGGAGCCTCAGGTAAAGACTTGTTTTTAGATTTTACCTCTTCACATTCTGGAGAACATTTTCCGGGACAATCACATTTCACACAGATTTTGACTGCTTCAGGAGAAGATTGGATTTTTGATTTTACATCTTCACATTCTGGAGAACATTTTCCAGTACAACCACATTTCTCACAAATTTTGAGTGCCTCAGAAGCCTCAGGAGCAGACTTGATTTTCGATTTTACATCTTCACATTCTGGAGTACATTTTCCTGTACAACCGCATTTCTCACAAATTTTGACCGCCTCAGGAAAAGACTTGGTTTTTGATTTTATTTCCTCACATTCTGGAGTACATTTTCCTGCACAACCACATTTCTCACAAATTTTTACTGCCTCAGGAGAAGACTTGGTCTTAGATTTTATTTCCTCACATTCTGGAGTACATTTTCCTGTGCAACCGCACTTCTCACATATTTTAACTACCTCAGGAAAAGACTTGGTTTTAGATTTTATTTCCTCACATTCTGGAGAACATTTTCCAGTACAATCGCATTTCTCACAAATTTTAACTGCCTCAGGAGAAGACTTGGTTTTAGATTTTACCTCTTCACATTCTGGAGAACATTCTCCTGTACAACCGCATTTCTCACAAATTTTAATTGGCTCTGGAGAAGACTTGGTTTTAGATTTTACCTTTTCACATTCTGGAGAACATTCTCCTGAACAACCGCATTTTTCACAAATTTTGACTGCCTCAGTAGAAGGCTTGGTTTTAGATTTTACTTTTTCACATTCTGGAGAACATTCTCCTGTACAACCGCATTTTTCACAAATTTTGACTGCCTCAGGAGATGGCTTGGTTTTAGATTTTACCTCTTCACAGTCTGGAGAACATTCTCCTGTACAACCGCATTTCTCACAAATTTTAATTGGCTCCGGAGAAGACTTAGTTTTAGATTTTACCTTTTCACATTCTGAAGAGCATTCTCCTGTACAACCGCATTTTTCACAAATCTTTTTAACCCCTTCAAAAGTTTTAAGTTTAGCTTTAGTTTCCTCACATTCAGAGTTGCATTTACTACCACTGCAAATACATTTCTCACATATTTTTTTTAAGTTACCATTATCCTTATTATTATCTGAGCCCTTTTCCTTCTCCGTCTTTTTTTCCTGGCATTCAGATTTACAATTGTCAGTGCATTGGCATATTTCACATACTGATGATGAAGATTTAGCATTATTTTTTTCACTTTCACACTTTCCAAACACATTCCTACTTTCCCCACATTTGCAATCTTTACAAACTATATCAACGAAAATTTCGTCTGCAGTCATTGAAGGTTTTCCTTCTTCGCATTCTGCATTGCAGTGCACTTCGCTTTTACAATCATTACAAACCAATTTTTTTTTAGCTTTAAATCCCTGTGGCCCTTCATCATCTTTTGGCTTTTCGGAAGTCTCTTCATTTGACGTGCCCGAAAGACACTTACAGGAACAAATGGTGAAGACATGTACTTTTACTTCAATTGGTAATGAACGGCCTTGTGATTGTGATGCTTTCAATAAAAATAACGAACATATTTTTGCTAAATAAGTTTCCAATGCGATTTCGAATGTTTCTTCTGGTGCTGCAACGTCACAAGAAACTTCCTCCTTTTCGCAAATAAAATCTTTGGAAGTCTGCCGGGGGAGACCAGGCGATTGAGAAACTTGTTTATCCGGTGTTGTTGTAACTTCTGTTGTAGGCATAACTTCTGTCGTTTTTTCTGCTTCCAATTCTGTTTCGGCAACTTTTGCAACTTCCAGTTTGGTTTCTTCTGAAGGTGGAATTTGAATGCGCCTACAAACTTCTTGCGGGGTTTCTACATCAACTTCTTTTGAAATGTCTTGTGGTATTTCATCTTCATCTTGGATTTCCCTTCCTTCATTGGTAGCATTTTCTATAGATTCATCCATTATTTCCTTTGCTACCATATTTTGTTGATCTATTTTATCATTTTCATCAGCAGTTAATTCATTCTGGGGTTCTATTTCTTCTTTTATATCTAGGGGAGTTAGAATTGCAGCTAAAACATCTTCTTCGTTTTCATCTCCTATTTTGATTTCTGTTTCCTCTCTCATAACATTTTCTGACGGTTCCTCTTTGATTTCCTTTGCTACACATCCTTGATTTTCTATTTCATCACTTTCATCAGCAATTAATTCATTCTGAGGTTCTATTTCTTGTTTTATCTGGGAGGGAGTTTGAATTGCATCTAAAACATCTTCTTCGTTTTCATCTCCTATTTTGATTTCTGTTTCTTCTCTCATAACATTTTCTGACGGTTCCTCTTTGATTTCCTTTGCTACACATCCTTGATTTTCTATTTCATCACTTCCATCAGCAATTAATTCATTCTGAGGTTCAATTTCTTGTTTCATCTGAGAGGGAGTTTGAATTGCATCTAAAACATCTTCTTCCTTTTCATCTTCTACTTCGATTTCCGTTCCGTCTTTTATAACATTTTCTGAAGGTTCCTCTTTGATTTCCTCAACAACACTTTCTTGATTTTCTATTTCATCACTTTCATCAGCAATAAATTCATTCTGAGGTTCAATTTCTTGTTTTATCTGAGAGGGAGTTTGAATTGCAGCTAAATCATCTTTTTCTTCTATTTTGGTTCCCGTTCCTTTTTTTATAACATTTTCTGAAGGTTCCTCCATGTTTTCCGTTTCTACACTTACTTGTTTTCCAATGCATGATCTTTTGCAAAGATATCTTATTTCGCAATCACATTTTTTTAAATCGCACGTCCTTTTTTCCTTAGTGGGTTCTTTATTTAAATCTGTTTGGATTTGCTGCTCTGAACTGTGTTCAGGCATCTGCTTTCTTCGTTTTACTAATTGTGGACCTGATAGTCTTTCACATTTCGAACGACACACAGGCTTGCAGTCGCATGGCCGTTTCTTATCTTTCATTGCAAATTTTAAAATATTTTGAACTGTTCCTTTTTATCTATTACCTTTATTAACTGTAATTTTTTTGTATCTGAATGGTATTGGTTGTATTAAATCTTAAATGGTGATTTTTTGCCACGAGATTGCATAATTTTATTTGTCATCTTGGCACTGGCCCTGGTGACATTCGAATAAATTGGCACAAAATAAACGCCGTTAATAAAATTAACTACGTTTTGAGAAAAATCTTGAAATATTTATAAGTACACTTCAAACTAAAAAAAAAAAAAATCAGTAAAATAAACGTACAAAAATACACTGAGAACAATTTTTATTAGAAAATATCAAATCAAATCATTTTAAAAACTGAATGTGCTGGTGGATGATTCTTTCCTTGAGCGGTCATAGCATATACATTGATTTGTAAACTACCCTTGTAGAGTAAATTGTCCAAAACAGCAGTCGTCCTCTTCCAACTATAAACCTTTGTCTTTAAATCTTTATTCACGTAGACTTCATAGCCAGTTAGTCCTTCAAAAAATGGGCAACTCCATTTAACTAAAATACTATCCGCTCCAATTGATCGGACATCAATAATGGCGATCTTGCCGCAATTTTGAACGCTGTAGTTCTTACCAACGTTATAATGGTTATCCACTTTTTCAACATGTCTGGCTCTACCATCATATTTTCGCACTAACTCCCTGCATTCTTTGGTTTCGTTTCCAGTTTCCAATTCAAAACTGATATTCTCAAACAAATTATTTTTCTGATGCATAGCGCTCAACTTTCTTTGAAGAGTTCTAGCTGTTTCACAGACTACATCGGCATATTTCTTTGAGGAGTCTACATTAGTAAGTTTGTATATTAGGTCATGTAAATCGAGTTTAATATCATTTGGAATGGTTGGTTCTAATGATTTTAGTTGAGTGGAATTGACTGTTTTAATTTCAGGTTTTTTAAAACCTCTTTTATCTATCGGAGACTCAATTTTACAAACTTCTAATTGTTGGTTAACCATTTCTTTTAATTCTTTAACTTCACTTCCGCCATCGAATGCATCACTGCAAGCAATCTTCTTCATAATATTGTTGGAATCAACTTTTGGTAATAGGTTATTTTCAAAATTACTATCTTCTCCTTCAAGTGATTTAAAATCATTTTCAGCTAAAGTGTTAACATCCGATAATAACGATTTTTCCTCCATACAAAGGTTCACTTGGATAGCTACATCACTGGTTTTACGAAAATCGCGCAATTTATCAGCTACATTATTTGAAATTATACTTTCTTTACTAAAGCCACTGGCAATATTTGAATAAGCTGAATGCATAGATTCCGTTTCCATATTTTTATCGACAGTAGTTTGCGTAGTAACATGTAATGGTTCCGAAGCACTGATACAAACAGAAACTGACGGTCTAAATTCTGGAAACTGAATTCCGCTTTCATTCATTGTTTTCAATGAATGTTTAGAAGGCCCATTTTTTGTAGAAGCGCTAAAAGATTCATTTATGTTGGAATTGCTAGCATCGTTCAATTTCTTGTAAATGGAAGCACTTGACAATGAATGGTTTAAAAGTAAACCTGTTTCATGCTGAATGCCTTTATCTTCAGAAGTGTACATAATTTTATCACACGACTTCGACTTTTTCACATTATTCTTTTTAAAACAGGAAATGTCATCCATGGTATTATCAATACTCACATCATTGGTGTGAAATTCTTGCATTTTGGAAGTTATACTTGTCTCTTCAAAATCTTGCACTTTCAAAATGGTTTTAGTACTGCAGTCTCCTTGGTTCAACATATTTCCTATACAGGGATTGTTTAGCGGCATAGGAATGAACATTGGTGCCATCACATCACCATTATCAAAATTTGAATAACTAGGGTCTGTATTTTTCCTTGACATATTTTTAACACTTTGGTGTTCACTTGAATGTGATGATAAAAATATTGTATTCTCTATTTTTTTAATGTCTTTGTTGTCATTGGAAAAAATAGTGTGGTAATCGGATATTTGGAAGTGTCGATGTTCACTTCGGGGATAACTGTATTTTACTGTTTCTTCATAAGCAAACAAATTTCTGTTATTGTTTCCACTGGTTTTCTTTTTCAGCGTTTTGGCAGATTTTGTGCATTTTAAATAACGCATTTTTAAGTATTTTGAATCCCTGGAGACTTTTCCCAAGGATTTTGATTGCGTGGCATTGGTAATCCGTCTTATTTTAACTGGAATTTCTTTTAAACTTAATTTTTGGTCCTTTGGTTGTATATTTAATGTACTGCCGAAATTATCTTCATATTTATCTTCCTTTACATATAAATTATTGTTTTTTGATAAGGAAGACCTCACTAATCCTCCAGTGGAGCCTTTGCTGACTTTTTTCAAAATTGTAAAATCCCCTTTAAAGCTAGATCTTGCTGAATTGGCAGCAGCTGAATCTGCTGATTCTCTTATAGTGTACAAGCGATTTGAATTTGCTGAATCTACATCAAAAAAATACTTTTCATAAGATTTATAATTATTTTTGGCATTTGGATTTGATAATAAGCAATTCCTACATTCCTTTACAGGACTTTCATCTATTGGTGATCTACACTGATCACCACTTGCTATTATATGCAAATCTCTAAAAGTATCATCAATATTGACGTTGGTATTGGAATTTTGTAATGACAGAAATTCTGAGTTTGTTTGACCACTTTGTCTCATCGTATCATCCGTTTCTGAATCATCCAAATGTTGAATTCGATCTAAAATCTTCTTCAGTTCTTGACTGACTTCGTCAATTGATCTCTGAAACTTGCTTTTGGTCAACTTTCGACTTTGTAATTCAGCTTCAAAACCAGCCACACCAATGGATCTATCAAAATGTTTCATAAAAGTTTTTATTTTCTTATTAAGGACGTCCTCAAAAACTGGATCTTCATCAAGAATGACGCTAGAAGCCTCATCAGTATCATAAACATCACTTTTCAAATTAATCGCAGAATTTTTAGTTTTCTCTAAAATATTCTTCGTTTGGAATTCCAAGCTTTTACTATGTTGAAGTTTTGAGTTGCATTCAGAAAGCAGTGATGCGGTGTGATATTCAAGCATGGAACTTAATTCTTGAAAACTTTGTGGTTGACCCATTTCAATCGATTGGCGAGGAGTACTTGAGGTATTAGTGCATGAGGGAAAAATTCGATCATCTAGTAAAGTATCACTATCATTTTTCAAATGGCAAAGGGATTCCAAAATTGCCTGAAATTCATTACTTGATTTCCAATCTTTGAGTTTAACTTCAGAATTGGAATTGTAATTTATACTACACCATCTCTTTCCAGTTTCCCAATCATGCAAATTCCTCGATACCTCATCAATATTTCCTAAATCTTGCGTCATATTATTCACACGCATCTTGTACTCTTTTAGTTTAAGCATTTTTAATAATTCCATGCAGTTCTTCGAAGCGGCTTCTAAATTATCGTTTTCAGCAGTGCATGGGTAATCATTGTTAAAAACGATTTTCTGTTCTTGATCCCTTCTATAGTTTCTTTTATCCACTGGCAGACACTTCTTCTTGAACGATCCTAATTCGTCATTGCTCAACAAGGATTTTTTTTCGATTTTTTGGTGAA
>JASKGO010004205.1:0-11974 GCA_030556065.1 Holobus sp. GC000080
GGCGCCGTCAAATATAGTTTTTTTAATCAAAATTATGCTCTTTTTTTTAATTAGTATTCTTTTAATTAATTAATTGAAATTTGAAATTTGAACTTAAAACTTAAACATTTTTTTATTAACAATATCCAAAATATGAATGCAAAAAATCAAAATGAAAGCGCCTATCACAGACAAAGTTTAGCATTTAAAACTTTATAATATCTTTCATTTAAATATTACAAAATAATTCAATTTTTAACTAGTATAGCGAAAAAAAAAACACATATAAAAATTAAGTTTTATTAGTGAAGGCGCCGGAAATTTTTAAAATTATATAAATTTGTTAATTCATTTGTTTATTATATAAAAAAAAATTAAAGTTGAAAGTGCCGCAACACAACTAATTAAGTTAAAAGTAATCTTTTTCACTTAAAACTTTTTCATTAACTAAAATTATTATGAATACTCGATTGAAAACGAATTAACTAAAATGTTTAATTTTTCAATTCCCATTATTATAGAAATTCGTCGATCAAAAACCTTAAAAAAAATATAAAAATTAAAGTTAAGTTTTTAATCTGTAAATAAATAAATACATTTTTATAGAGTAACTTATTTTAAATCGAAACAAACTTTGCAAAAAAAAAGGAGAAATAAATTTCAAGTGACAACCGTGGCAAATTCAAATTAAACAAATTCTAATAATGTATGAAAATATTTCAAATAAATATACCACAGTATTTAAATAAATTATTTGTAAACAATCATTAATTTAAAAAAGAAAAACAAAGTAAATAAAAGTTTTAAAAAATACCTTTCTTACAAGAAACCCAATGAACATCTGCAATAAAGAAAAAAAAAGAGTAATCAAGAAAGATAGAAACGAAACCAAATTTAATGACATGTTTATTTATTCATCGGGCGTTAGTTACAAGTTATTCGTTGGGGGCGGCCGGGCGGTCGGGCGGCTCGCACCGAATGAACGCTCCCTTCGCCCTTCGTTTCAGAACGGGAGACCGGTGCGCGCGGTATAATAAAGATGAATTATGGTCTAGATCTGAGGTGAAACAGCGAAACGCACTCAAAGCGAGAGGCGCACACTAATGACGGATGTTCGCCGATCAGCCAGCCGCCCCCGATACCCAGCTATTCCTATCAGCTGCCCCATTCCCAAAACCGCGCTTCGTTTGACCTAATGGGTGCTTTACCAAAGCATAATTTTAATTACAAAATTTACATGTCGTTCAATCAAAAACGCGCAAACCAAACGAAAATAAATTTAAAAAACAACAAAAACAACGAAAAAAGCAAAGTGGAAAATTTTCGCGCTCGTTTTACCGCCGATTGTTTTGCTCGTAATTCATATTGGTGCGTTTATTATTTGCAAACGAGTCAAATGGGATGAATGGCTTTTGCAAAAAGAGAGAAAGAGAGATAAAAGAAAAATGTGGACCAACAAGCAGAGCAGTATTTGCATTTATGTTTTAAGCGGCCAATTTATGTCGTCCCCGAACGTCCGGCACAATTAAAAAGCGGTGATTTAGTGGCCGTACGAGCTTTATTGCAGTTTTACTGCACTTGTACCTACTTCGACTAGACTACTGGAGTAGTAGTCCTCCAGATATCCTTTAAGGATGAGCGGCCAACGAATGGCCAAACTTCGCAACTAGTTTTCCACTAACGAGCTTAATAATAAGGACTCTTGGTACATTTTTAGATAATTACTACGGCGATTACATTGAGCTTTTTAGCTTCTATTATATACTTTCTGCATTGCTTTTATTATTTTTTTATTGTGTTCATTATATGAAATATTTTTCTTTTTTAATTTACTATTATCATCACCCATAGAAGTAGAAGCAATAAGTGCTATAATTGGAGAAAAAGTAGAAAAAACTGCCGGAAAGGTGCAGTTAAAATTTCAAAAGCAATTAAATAGTGCAAAGTGCATCGATGGCAAATTGGAAACATTTCGCAAAAGGGAAAAATGTTAAGACAACTTTTGATATGTTAATATTCCTTTAAAGGAGAACCACATCAAAGAGCTTTTTTTATTTCGGAGGAAAAACGAAGGATGTAAGAAAGAAGCTTTGTGCCATCGTTCTTTTAACTGAGGTCGTTTTCTTTCCTAAGCAATAAGCAATAACTTCAAATAAAAAAATATAAATCGTAAATAAATAAAAAATAAAAAGCATACTTCTGGAAACAACTGCAGGGACCAAAAACAAAAAAAATGCAAATAAAAATATTTCAAGTGACAATTTTGGAATTTACCTACAAAATTTGGTAACTAATTGTGAAAAAAAAAATTAAAAAAAAGAAGTAAATTAACAAAACCATAAAGAAAAAAAGAAGATAAAAGAAAAAGCAAACGAAACAAAAAGCGAAAAAAAAAGTGTACTCAACACTTTTTATCGCCCGCTCTTCGTTATCCTTGGCTCATTTCGACCACTATAAACAATAAAAAACAAAAGAGCACGGAATTAATATATCCCACTCTGTGCGAGCAATGATATTTCCTACTTTTTGTTTATCCACTTAGGGCTTTAAAAAGAATGGCGGTGCAATAAACTAGGGGTTTTCAGCGAATCTTCTCATTTCGAACCATTCTCTCTATCTACTCTATTTCTTTCCATTTCTTTGTGGAATTTTTAGCGTTTGCTTCGAAATGTTTGCGGAAATGAATGTGCAGTTGCAAGAACAATACGTTAAGAGAACAGAAAAGATGCATAAATGATAATTGCTTGAGACAATATACATGTCTGGTGTGTTTGCCATTCTTATTAAGTATGTTTGTCTTGTTATGTAATTTTATAGGTGCTTATTAAGAGGGAATGAAAAATTAGGGGGCGGCGGCTGCAGCAGCCGAGAAAGAAAAACATAAGGTGCGAACCGACTGACAAATTACCGCGTGCTTATGCAAATGCGGCCGCCACTTGGGACGCCCTTAAAAATTTCCCGCGATGCTTTTGTTATTTTTTTGCGAAATAATTTTTATTCGATTTTTTTTGCTTGTTTTGTATAATTAGACTGTTTTTGCACATTTTAAGTGTTTTTGTTAGTTTTAATGGACAGTTCTTTTGTTGTTTATTTTATTATTAAATTGCAAGAATAAATTTTATAATTAATTACTTTTTATTTGTTACATCATTTATTATGATGTTGAATTATGACAGTTATTGGAAAATTTAAAATTGGAGATTTTTTAATCACTCTAAATACAAATAAAATGATGGTTTTAGAACATAGCTATTTTATATAAATCTTTAATAAAAACAATTATAATTATATACTTTTTATATAAAATGAATAAATTATTACTTTAAATAGAAAATTATTGTAAAATATCAATGAAAAATAAAAAATGACTAGCAAAGTTAAGTAAATTGAGAAATTAATCTTTTTCAAAAGTTTTAATTTCACTTTTTTTCTCTTTGAGATTTTTTAATCTATTTTTTCCTTAGAATTATAAAAAATATGTTTAAAACTCCGCTCTAATTTAGAATTGATTAAGTAAAGGATGGTTTTTGTAAAATAAAATCATTTTTATTCGTTAATGCTGACGATTTAAAATGTCTATTTAATGAAGTAAATTATTAAAGCAAAAATAATACAAGAAATAAGTAAAAAAAAAATATATTAATACTGGGTCCAAATAACAACAATTAATATAGTTATATTTTTCTATAAATTAAATTTAAAATTACTTGTCCATAAATGTTTTTGAAAATTTTATAATTTTTATTACTACTAATGAAATGAAGGCGCCGTGCAGTAATAAATTTTATCTTATTTAGAATTAATGGAAAATACTTTTTAAATACCACTGAATAGTAAATTATTTTATCAATTTGTTTTAATTAAATAATTTTTGCAATCTTCAATAGAAACAATGGGCATTATCACATTTAATCAAATAAATAATTAATAAATAAATTAGCTTTGGAAAAATTAACACAAAAATTAATTTAAAAAAAAATAGGTTTAAAAATAGCTAATGGGGCAATTTCATTTTACGTTAAATTCATTTAGAATTTTTTATCTAAACTTTTGAAATTTTCATTTACTTAATTTTACTTGAATTCTTAGACAATAAAGACGCCGGACAAAAAATGAATCAATCTTATTTTATTGAATTATTAGAAAATTTCTTTAAATTGTTTCCTTTTGAAATACCATTCATTTTTAAATAATTTATTAGTATTTTAGAAGAAAAAAATTTTTAATAGAAATAATAAACGATGTCATTTATTCTAAAATAAATTAAACATATAAAAATTAAATTGAACAAAAACAATCATTTAAAAAATCTAAAAATTATAATTTATTCGAATGTTAATTATCCTTTAATTAAATTAAAATTTTGTTTTCCTGAAATTGGAAAATTTAATTTATATCTCATGTGAGTAACCTACATAAAAAATTCCTATTAAAATTTTTGGAATGCTTAAAATTTAATTTGAATTATGTTAATGAAGACATCGCTCATAAATCAAACTTTTGTACTTTGAGTTATTAAAAAAAAGAGACATTTGAGGATCCATTAATTAAAAAATCATTAATTCAAATATTAATATAAAAAACATCTTTTAGTATAATTAATTTTATCATATCTTATGAGAAAAAAATAATATTAAAAAAAAAGCATTCAAAAAACAATTTAAAAAAGAACATTTAGTTGCTTATTCCATTAATAAAAAATGGAAATTTTCACTATAAGAAAACATCATTTTTAACCAATTCAATCCCCCATCCTTAGACAGATAGAAAGTACGACCAACATTTGAGGCAATAAACTAACAATAACAAGTGTGTAAATGAGGAATGTGTAAAACGTTAAAACAGAAGCAGGAAATAATCAAGCAAGGCACCGAGCATCTTTTGTTTTCATTCGCCGGGGCTTCTGAAAGTGAATCCAGCGAAGGTCCTGGGGGATCCCGTAGCCGTAATGAGGTCATAACGTGTACTTTCTTGCACACACAACTATATAAACTAGGGATGCTTGTGACAGGATTACAAAGCTTCAGTCAGAGAATTAGTGTTGGAAAGGAAACGCCTCGTCCTGGCAGCATCCTGCTTTACACTCCTGTGTGGCAGATCCATTGTATTACCACCACCACCGCCACCATCAACAACTGTAGAATCAGTGGAAAGGCAAGTAGAAAGCACTAAAGAATCCTTCCGTCGTTACTTTATTATCATTGTTATTATTATTATTATTACTGGTGGAATCAAAGGATTCGGATGCTGCGCGAATCTGATGCTTTAAGCTTTCTAACTTTAAAGCACAGTAGCAATTTTTCAGCGTAGCACGTGCTGGGGTAATTTGGGGCGTCCTAAAGGACGTACTAATAACAGGACATTAGAGAGTCAGATGGCCAATTAAGCTTGCAGAGCTCGTCACCAATGTGCCGTTTGCTCGGAAATTGATTGTTGGTCCGCTCCTTAAGGCCCGTCGAGCCGTGATACCAATAAGAGAAACATCGAGAAAAGTTTAATGTCGAGATGGCGTGACTCGGAGCCATTAACAGCTACTTTTCTAGACTTTTGTTCAGCACTTATGGTTATTAGTTGTCGAGCAAGGAGGGCAGATAACGCTACGCCGAATAATTTATTTCATCAATTCCCTATTATGCAGGTATAGGTTATACTACAGTAACACACATAGTATACTATACAGTTACAGTTGCAGTCGAAATATCAGCGTTTAATTACTTATTTCCCCATTATCCTTGTAATTACATGTCGCGCTTTCGTCTATTCCTTTCGCTCACGCAATTCACACACAGAAAGCGAATCAATTCCGGCGTCCGCTGTTCCGCGTTGTTTTATTGCTGTTTGCGGTTGTTTTTAATGGTCCCTATTACTTCTTTTGTTTTCCTTTTTATAGTATACCGTTTAACTGGTGATTTATTGTTTTTCCTTTGCTTTTTTTATGCGAAATTATCTGATGAAATAATCACTTTGTGCGTGTTTTAATAAAATTAATAAAATTCTCGCGTAATTTGATAATATTCCTGTTCTGTGCGTTTTATTAGCTGTTAAAACATTAATTATTTTTTTAATCACTCATGTTATTACTTTTATAACCATAAATAATATAATACATAAAAAAAACTTTTAATGGAAAATTTTATTGGTAATTTTTATCATAATTTTTGTTAAACATAAAATATAGAAATTGTAAGAGTAAAAAAAAAAATAGCAAAACGTAAATTAATGATTAAAAGCTTGAACGGTAAAGGAATGAAAACTAAAAGCAATTTATCAGAAATTACGCTGGCAGTGGTAGTAAACGTTAAACTGGTTAAGCGTATTTTGCAACTATTAAATTGCCAGTTAACAACTATCACGTGAAACGTATCTTCTGCGCGTTTGTGCTATTATAAATGGTGGGTAATTCTTGGGTCGCTTCGAAATGGAATTGTGACAGTTGTTCACTGCTGTTTGCCGCTGTAATTATTCTATACAGGGTGCTCCACGAAAAAGAAGATTTATATCATAAATTGCAAATGGGTTTGATTTACTTTTTAAATGCGAAAAATAATTTTAAGAAAAAGTTTTTTAGTTCCACAAATAGGTCTTGAAGAAACATTTTAAATTTTAAAGTTACATCTTTTTTTTTAATTTACAAAAAATAAAGTAGCTTTTTCGTTTACAAATTACCAGAAGATCTCCAAAGAACAATTAAAGGAGATTAACTAAATTCAATTGTCATCCTGTATACGACACTTGTGTTACAATCATGTATAGATTATTATTAGCGGCGCTGGAAAGAGGCAGCGGTGGAAGTTATAAATGTGAAGGCACCGGTCTCTCTGTTTGTGGCCCGAAGGGGTGGAAAGTACCTTTACAGAGTGTACGGTTAGAGGTGCAGTACGCAGAGATAGCGCTTGGTCGGTTTTCCCTTTCTGCTGCTGCACAATTTATCCCTGGACTTGAAGCGTTTGTCTCTGTCTGCGAGAGGACTGTAGGTGGAAGAGTTGGACGACTCCCTGGGGCTGGCGTTTTCCCCCGAGGAGCAGTCCGTGCACGGAAAATGAATGGATTCACATTAATCTAAAGGCAACTCGAAACGATTTCTGGTCTTGCAATTCTTTCTCTTGCTCTAATTTTTGCAACTATTTTCAATATTTATGTGTGTTTATTTTAGTGGTTTGGGTTTTGCTTTACATTAATTTTTAATTGTTTTAAAGAAATTGGAAGGTTTTTAATTGAATTAAAGGTAAATTTTCTTTTATTTTAAGATTTTAAGAAGAAGTTACAAAATTTTGTAAAGTTTTATCAGAGCAGGAGCAAAACAATATAAATTTAATGTGAATTTATAGAATGCAAAGTTTCAAGTAATTTATGAGCAGAAAGTGAAGATAACCAAGAGTATAATCAAAGTGCGTGAAATTTAATTAAAGCTCTCCGCCGTCATTATTGACCCTCCACTTGGAAATACGGAAACATCTTTTCTGCACTTGTAAAGAAACTGAAATTGCTTTTATTAACCGAAAACCCAATTTAAAATGACTTGAAAAATACGTTTAATATTTCTCAAGATAAATATAAAAAATATATATATTAAAAAACAACAGTTGCAACCGAATTGAAATGAAAAACCTATTAAAATCTGTTGATGTATTTATTTTGCCAGGACTGGACACACTTTTCGAAGGGCCAGAGGAAAATATTGAAAGAGAGCGGCCGTGGAGAGCTACGGAGCATCGAACAAGTGAATTAAATTGTGTCCATCGGTTGGAATTCCGCACAGATCGTGACGATTTCATTCCCACTTGACGTTTTCGTTCGCTTCGAGCGTTTATCCGCACGGACGAAAAAACGACCACCACGGCATCGACGGACGGAAAGCAAGCAGAAAAAGTTTTCGGTAGAAAAAAGAAAATAAAAAAAAAAACTGATGCGTCCCAAAAATAATAATACTCTGTACAAACATGTGAAAAATCGAAAAGCCATTTAGGGAAAGAAAACAGTTTTTTTTTTTGCTTCTCTATATTATTATTTTTTTATATAGCGATTTCTATGTAAATTCACAATCCTAATTTGTTTTTAATGACTTTCCAGTTTAACAACAATTTCGATAGAATGCTCGTGCAATTAATTACCCATTACGCAATAATTCCGCTTTCAGTTTAATGTATAATTTATATTTATAGAATAAATATTTTGTTATTGCAAATTGAGAAGAGCATATTGTGCTATCTATTAATAGTAATAATAAACAATTTACGTGGATGGATTAAGTTCGAAGCGATTTGTGTCATGTGTTTGGATGGGTTGGCGGTGCAATTTGTTTTTCCATTTTCCTACCCGTTGTTTTTCGATGGGAGTCATCTCGGACGTAATGATTGATGATTAGGGATTTTCACGAATCGGGAACAACGCAAGAACGCAATTAAGATATCGAACTGACGAGGAAGAAGGGAGAATGGGCTTTTTCTTTTAGGTTGCTTTTTACCGCGAATTGCTTGTAAACCATTTTTTGCAATGAAAAAAAATCTAAAAAGAACAATAATTGCTAAATTACACAAAAATTCTTTTTTTCAAGTAAATTTTTTTTAATATTAATAGCACCAGTTTAAAGTATATTTGCGTTTGGATCCAGAATGGAAAATTTTAGTGTATTATTTGACATTGGTAAAGGAAAAATTAACTTTTTTTTTTAATAAAAGTTTGCATTTGTGGAAGCCAGACAATTTTTTTAATTCTTATTATAATTCCACAATTTAATTTTAATTCAGTGCCTGACATATTTTTGCTGAACTTCAGAAGAAAATTCATTAAAAAAAAGTGATGAAGAGCAAAAAGCTCTTCTTCTTATATTTTTTATTTTAATTAAAATACTTGCAAAATTGCAAAACAGAATACCTTAAAAAAAGAATTATAAAATAAACCAACTTAAATACTATTCAATATTATAGAGCGCCAAGTAAATAAATCACATTATAATTTCATTAATAACGCAAAATTAAATGAGCTCGCCGTTGTTATTTAATAGCTCGAAGCCGATTAGCGTAATTGTCAAACGCAAATTGGACGAATAAATAACTAAATAATGAGAGAAGCGCATTCCCCATAGACTATCGTCATCGATTTTCCTCAATAATAATAATTTGATAAAAGAAAAACCAAATAAAAGCTCTGCTTCACTCAAACGCTTAACTTTTTTTTAAACTAAAAATCTAAACAAAAAAACAGAAACTTTTTAATGAAGAGGGAAGAGAAAAGGAGGGAAAAAAGGATAAACTCGAAACAGCAATAAATTTCATTTTCTTCTGTGGCTTTAAGGCTCTAAATGTAGTCGCCTTTGAGTGGTTTGAGTGGGAAGGGAAAACAGGCTAGCCTAGCTAGCATTGATGACGTGCTTGCTCAACCCTTTGGCTTTTTTGATCCGTAAGATTTACGACGCGACACGTGTCAAGTTGCACAGGACCACAAAACATGCACAAACAGGAACAGCAGAACAGTACGACACTGCGAGAAACAAGTCCTTGTTATCCTTTTCCTGTCTGCCCAAAGACAAAAATGTCATTTTTTTTTCTATTTATTTTAAATTTTTGTATATTTTCACAATTTGTTTACAAAATTTGAATTATTTTGAGATTAAAATGTGATTTTATTGCAATTGCTATTAATAACTTTCCGAAAATACTCCATCAAGGTGTTTTTAAAAGTAATATTGTTGTAAAAAATTGTGTCTCCCGAAAAAAAAAATATCATCATCATCATCATTTGTATTTATAAAATTATTACACACTATGAATTAGTTATTTTTTTTTTTTTGAAATTTTGTGATAACTCGAAAAGAATTCACTGTAAAATTACGAAATATAACTTTTCTCAAAGATTGTTTTACGCTGAATAAATATATAGAAAAAAAAATGTCTGGTTTAATTCGAAAAAATGAAGTCATTTTGAATTTAATAATGATCACAAAACAGTTCACCAGCTAATGAAAAAAGACACCTTGTGCACTAAAAAATATAATTGTAAAGAAAAACTGCATAAAACTATTATTATAGCAAATTAGCTGTAATTTTCTTGTAATTTTTTTAATGTAGTCCTTTGGAAATGGAATGAAATGAAAGGAAAAACGTGAGCAGAAGCGGCATTAGCAATGGTAAAAGATCTGGAAACGAGGGAAAAATAAAGCAGAAGCGATGGTTAGTTAGTTCATCCAGACAGACAATGCACACACTCAATTTCCTTTCGGCAGCAGCAGCAGCAGCAACGGGGAAGAATAAATGTGTAAACAAGACTGGGAGAGGAGGAAATATGCGCTCGTTTTGTTCTTCAGCTGACGTTCCTTTGCTTTTCCTTTCTCTGTGTCTCTCTGAATGTCTACCTCTCTGTATATGCGTGTGTGTGTGTGTTTTCCTGTGTGTGTGTATAACTGTGTATGTTAACAGTAGTTAGGGCCGTGGAGATTTGTATAAATAGTGATGGTGCTGCGGTATGCACGATGATGATTTATCATTTGATAATAGACTTAAAGCGAACTGGATAAATGTATTCAAGTGCTTTGCATAACGATGCAGAAATCGTATAGGGTACGTACCAAGAGGAGGAAACGTAACTCGAACACTTCGGCCAATTTTAAATCTGAGGTATTTATAGTATAGAATATAGTAGGATGGTGGGATGGCAACGATGAGATTGACTTTATTCGAATTTTATTAGCAAAGTTGTTCTCTTAGAACTGACGGACGGGATTTATGGCGCGCGCGCCGTATTTATCTTAAAGTCTGATGTATGATTACCACACAGAATGAAAGTATGAGGGCAGTAAATTTTCGCTACGGCTGCTGCTATTGCTGCTCCGCTGCTTTTTGCTCTTTTGCTTTTACGAATAATTGAAAATGCAAAGTTTCTTGTAAAAAGTTTTTACGTTCTATGAATGAAATGTTTTGGCGAATTTTTCCGTTTCAGTTTTTGTTGTTTTAATTGTTTTCATTTTTTTGGAGTTCTTAATTATTTTTACAGAATAATTTTATATATTTACCGGCGCAAAAAACGCAAAAAATTTTCGTGAAAGAAGGACAAACTTTTAATTCGTTTTTGTTGTTTTTATTACAGCCTTAAAAAAATTGGTCAATTTTGTGGAAAATCACAAGTTTCTAGCGTTGATTAAATAAGAAATCTTCTTTTCTTTTTAATTGTTTTAAAACACTTAACTTTTTTTCAAATTAACAATCAACTTTTGTTAAATATGATTTTAGAATAATTTATTAATATTGATTAATTAAATAAAACAAAACCCAATATGAAGTCGCCATTCACAAAAGAAAGAAATATTTATAACATATTTTAATTGAATTTAAAGAAATTATAAAGTGAAGGCGCCGGGCAAACTGAAAAAAAAAAACAACAATTTTCGCAGTTTTGATTTCAATTGCTTATTAAAAATTAGTAAATAACAAAATATTTAATAAAAATCCTTTGGTTAAAATGATATTTATAAAGAAATTATAAGGAATTGCCAGAGAAATAAAAGAAAATTTAAAATGAAGGCGCTGGGTAATAAGAAAAAAAAATTCCATAGTTAAAAAAAATATATAAAAAAAAGTTGATTAACTGAAAATTTTTGTTTTATATTATTATATAGAAATTTTTCAAAAATTGTAGAAATTAAATAGTAAATTCGAAAGTAAACTTGCTGTGCAATATAAAAAAGGATTAATTTATCAGCAAACATATGTAAAAACAAAATAAAAGGCCAATTTACAAAAATTGCTAATAAAATTAATAGAAAACCGAAGTGAAGACGCTAATTTTTCAAAAATATTTCGAAAAACATTTAAAGCAATTGACAAATTTTGCTTAAAGTAAATTACAAATAATTTACTAAAAAGAGCTGATCATTGAGCAAATTCTAGAGAAGAAAATATCTTTATTATACAAACTATTACAAAGTTTGCACAAGGCTATCGACCCCTTTGGTCTTTCAGCCTGGGGATTATAAAATATAATAGGATAAAAAAAAAAAAAA
>JASKGO010004208.1:0-10320 GCA_030556065.1 Holobus sp. GC000080
TAAATAAGACACTTTTGGTTTCTTTAAGAGAAATCGTTCAAAGAATGCCCCTTGATCATATTTACTAAGCGGATATTCTCTTTTTCGGTAGACCTTACTTCCTCTTAAAAATGTTTCATCTTCAGAAGACGACGTTAAACTTGCATCGTCGTGATAAACGTTCATTTCATTACAAATAAGTTGGACTCGTTTGGATATATTTTTGACGTTAAAGGAAGCTTTATTATGTAAAGTGTCGAATTCGGCACTTTAACTATAAAATAAGATAAAGTCGACTTTATTTTAAAACAATGATTATGGAACCCGTTTTCAAATTTAAAGTATCATTTAAATTTTAAGGACACTTTATCTTTATTATGGAACCGGCCCTTAGATTCCGTTGTTAATTAATAATTTATTTTCTGTATTTGAGTTACAATAATGTATTAATACTTAAAACTATTAACAAATTCCTAACTTTTACTGTTTTAATTTTATTTGCAAAAATTTTAAATGTTAAAATGTATATTAACAGAAGTGTATTTTAAAAATAAAATAAATTCTAAAAATTTTGCAAATAAATCGAATCTTTTTAACTTAGAAGCAAGCAACAACTTTGCCAGTTTTTTTTTTATTCGCGAGAATACGAAAATTACTTGTCTTTCCAACAATTTCGCAATCTATTCTTTTTTCAACGAGAACGCGCAATGACATACCTGATAACCGCCGAAGCAACCCAAAAGATAATCGGTTTCCAGGTCAAAAGCTAGGGGACAAGGTGTCTTTACCTCCCACCCGCTACCACTACACATATGAAATAACTGAAGAACAGAAGAACCACTGCGAAGTTCCCATTGGAAAAAGAAAGAAGAAAAAACAACATACAAACAATTGTCGGTATAGTCGAGCCATCATTTACTACAATTATTCTCACGTATTTAAATGCTACACACACACACAGCAGACACACACAGTCCCATGCATACACATATAGAGATAGTCATACTGGGTCTCACGTATTAGTGCTCCCCGCGACTCGCGACCAGCACTCGCATCATTATACAACCGACGATAATTTTCGTTGTGTTTTTCTGCATTTCAGTCGTCGATATCCTGGCATCAACACTATGTGCGATATTAGCAATAGCCGCAAAGTGCTCGTGGTCCACGCTCTGCTGTTCGCGATTTCCGTCTTGCCGGGCGGCACGCAAGCCAAGGGACAATTGAATTATCCGCCGCCGGATCGTCCGCCGATCAATCCATCGCCGATACCGTCGTCGGGGTTGCCGCCCTTAGATAACAACTACTTCAACTACGATCGCAGCGACACGTACGATCGCGACACGTTCGATCGGAATTCGAATTACGATCGGAACCTGAATTACAACGAACGCGTGCATCTGGACCAGCATCCGCAACGCGATCCCAACTATAACAATCATCCCCCGAGGGATCCGCACAATCCGCACAGGGACGATTTCGGTTACCGGGGCGAAATCAGACAGTTGTTGCAGGCACTGGACTTGCAGTCTTCGCAACAGTGCACCGCTAATGTGGCTGCCCAGTGGAATTTCGAAACTAATGTTAATCAAGTGACACAATTAGAAGCTGTAAGTATCTTTATTATTTATTTTTCTTTGAAAAAGTTTTTTTTTTATTCTATAAAAAAGTTTTTTTTTATAAAAAAAGGTTTTTTTTTAATTTAAAATTTGAATTTGAATGAAAATTTTGCTGTTATAGTAAAAAGTTAATTTTGGGATTGATGAAAATTAGTATTCCCATATATAATTTGACTTTCCATAACTAAATTTCCAAAATTGTTTATAAATTTTCAAAAAAATGCTAAAAAAAAGTATGGCAGCAATTTTTAAATAAAAAATCTATTTTCGCCATGATTTTAAATGAGGTACCCCGAATCTTATAGAAAACAGTATTAAATTATTTTTAGAAATATCTTTAAAAAAAAAGAGAAATAAAATTGAAAGTAGTTTATTAATTGATGGTCTTAAAGGTGCACCCTGTATATTTTACAACAGCAAATTTGGGCCTTTCCATGCTATTGTTTTCGTTGCTATATGGTAATTATAGATGAAAATTACGGTTGTTGATACGCCATAATATGTTGATGAGGAAGATGTGGATGATCTGAGAATAACTTTTACTTTCTTCTTTTCTGGGCTTTTGTTTTCCGTTCCGTTATTTCTGCTCGGCTTTTGTTTTTTATTTTTTTATTTCGTTATTTCTTTTTTCCTTCTCAGGTTTTCTTCTATTTTTTATGGCTGACACTTGGAAATTCCGGTTTCCTTGTTATTCGTAGTATTGGAGTGAACTGGAGAAAATTAAAAGCAATTAAAAATGGTAATTGCGTTCGAGGCGTAATTGCTCTAATCAGGGAACCGAGTCAAAGAAATCAAGTTGCGTCTTGAAGGTCTTTAATTAGTGATCTCTGAATTGCTTAATTGGGTCTTCGGTGTTTAATTAATAAGCACCGCTGCTACTTTTTTCCCCAGTTTACGGGTTTTTAATTTTAATATCTCTGTTTTTAGTTTTGTAATTTGTAGTTTTTTTTTTCAAAATTATTTTAATAAAAAAAAAAACAATTTAAAAGCTTTTGGGGCCATTTTATACTATCTAGGTATATTTATTTTTATAATAATATTGTAAATATCTTTTTTATTAATAAATAAATAATTTTATATGAAGAGGATGCGAAAATTAATAACTTTCGAGAGCATTTTGCCCTAAATGAAGAAAAAAAAGTCAAAGTCAAAGAGGTTTAGCTTTCAATTTGTTTCTAATTCATTAAATTTATTAATTTAGTTAATTAAACTCAATTTTCACTTCATTTGTTTAAAATGTCAACAAATTTTGTACCTTTCCGCTTTTATAAATCATGAAATAAAGAGACGGTAAATATAAACTGCTGCCCCAAGTAACTGAAACCATGTCAACGCCCCTGAAAACATTAAAATTAATTAAGCAATCATTATTCCGAGGTAATTAATAATAATATTTGCCATTGCCATATTTACTTATTCAAAGCACATTAAGCAAATATTTTCTCTAATTAGTTTGCCGTTAACTAAACATATAAAAGACAAAAACACATAGTGAAAATTAATAATGCGTTATTGGAAACCAAAACATTTTTTATTGATTAATTAAATTCATTAAAAGTAACTATTGTTATTAATGTCTTTATATAATATTTATATTTTTAATATTTTCGAATGTCAAAATAAAATATATTGCCAGTAACCATTATATTACTTATCAATTTTAAGCAATGTTTTTAAGAAGATAATTTTTCACTCATTTTAGAAGTAATTTCAACTAATTATTTTAATTAATAATTGATTAATTTAATAATAATACTATAACTGCAAAAATTAAAATAATTTTGAATTATAAAATATGTAAAATAAATTCATTTTTCAAACAAAATTTAAGAAAATTCAAAAAATTAAACAATCCTTTGCAGAAGATATTTTTTTATCACTTTAAAAGTAATTTCAATTATATATTTTAATAAATTATTGACAAATTTATCATTAACACTATTATGCTATTATTGTAAAGTTTAAAAAATTATAATTTCAAAAAAAATGTAAAATATTAAATTTTTTCAAACAAAATTTAAAAAAATCAGAAAATGAAACGATGCTTTTTAGAAGATAATTTTTCTCTCACTTTAAAAGTAATTTTTACAAATCATTTTAATTAGTTAATGACAAATTTATTAATAATATAAAAAATGCAAAAATTTAGAAACATTTTAAATTTAAAAAAATAATAAAAATTAAAAAAAAACAATGCTTTTAAGAAGATAATTTTTCTCTGACCTTAAAAGTAATTTTTTCTAATTATTTTGATTATTAAATGCTAAATTTATTAATAATACCACAATTGCAAAAATAAAAAATTTTAAAATAAAAAATTAAATTCATTTTTCAAACAAAATTTGAAAAATAAAAATCTTTTCAAGAAGATAATTCTAAATTTATTAATAATACTACAATTGCAATAATTAAAATAAAAAAATATGTAAAATAAATTTATTTTTCAAACAAAATTTGAAAAAATAAAAATCTTTTCAAGAAGATAATCAATCCCACACTTTAAAAGATATTTTTACTAATCGTTTTAATAAATAAATGTAAAATTTATTAATAACACTATTATTAAATCAATTAGAAATAAGTAAAAGTAAAAACATTATAAAAAATAAATATCTTTTTCAAAGAAAACTTAAAAATATCAAAAGAGATAATATAAAATGGAGACATTTATAGAACTTAGTTCTTTGAATTTATTAAACAAAACCAGAAAAAAGTTTTGAAAATGCACAGTAAGAAAAAAAAAATGAATCACACTTTACGTAACTCTTTCATTTTCATTTTCCATGCATACACACACACACATAGAAAACACAATTCCACGTGCATACACACATTTAATAGACTAGGCAAACAAAAACAAAATTATACATATTAAATGCTTTCAGTAGGCCAATTTTCCTTCAAATTACGTGACTAATTTCCACATTTATTATTCATCTAACGAATCACTCTAACTAGTTAATTACCGATCATCCGTACATTGTGTTTTCAATCAATATCTGAGTCACTTATTGCATTTTTCAATTTTGTCAAAAAAAAAAACTAAACGGTATCAACATAATGATTTCCACGAATAAATAATAAAAATTAAAAAAAACGATATATTTATCAGAAAAAAAGGCGGAAATAATTTGCAATTTTATCGTTAAGTACCCATTCGAGTGCAGAACAACAAATTACATAAAAACAATCATTTAGGTAATTAATAACAAATATGTAACGAATTCGAAATAATTGCCTTTTGATGTGACTTTCCTTGCGGCAATTTTTCGCATATCGCAAATGATCAAATAATGAAGCCGCTGCATTATTTGAAACAAAGTCATTGCTGAATCACTAATAAACGGTGATTTATATTCATTCACAAAGTTGTTCAGTGTAATAAATTTAAATCAGAAGCAGCATTAAAAAAAGGAAAACTTGTATAATGCTTTAATTTGTTGTAAAGCTAATCGCTACAGAAGTAATTAATAATAATAATAAAACAATAATCGTTAGAGACGTTATAATTACGTTATACATTCAGAAAGTTTCATTGTATTTAGCAATATTGTTTACCAAGAAGTTGCTGTTTTAAATAAATTAAAGATTACGTAACAATTTTGCATTGTCAAATGTGATGTGAACCTTTTGGCCATGAATTTTTCATTATTTTTTACTTCTTTTTTGCTTTTCGTTTATTGTTGCCCGCTTATTTGCACTATTTTTAATGGTAAAATTAATCTTGCTATTAAATTAATAGTTCACTTTGCATATTGATTTGTTTTTTTTTTTCTTCTTTTTATGAATGCCATGAATTGAAATTGATTAATCATTTTATGACTTTTTGCGATCGTTCAAAATTTCAATACATCGAATGCATTGAAAACAAATGCGCAAACAATTAAGGGAATTTTCCTAAGATGGTTTTATTTGTTTATTATTCGAAGCCATTTTTTTGCATCATTCGTTTGTGGGAATTGTAATTTCATGGTCATTTTTGTGGTTGTTTCTTTACCTATTTGTTGTATTCTTCGTGATTGCCTCTTATTACTTTAACATTTTTTTTTCTTCTTCTTAATAAAGATATCATTAAAAAAATAATAAAGCCATTGTTGTTTCTTAACTTCTTTTGCTTCGCTGCTGAAAAAACTGTAATTAGAGTCGAAATTCGCAATAGTTGCGTGCCGATTTTCGGTTGCTATGGTTACCTTTATTTTTATTTTTTCGCATTGTGCTATAATTAATTTTTTTTTTCTTTGGTAAATTTTTAAATTTTATTTGGTTGGTTTTTGCAAGGAAAATATTAATAGTTTACATAATCAATAATTATTTGCAATTCAATACGAGGACGCTTTGATAAGTCAGTGACTTTTTGTGATTTTTTGGGCCACTTACATTAAATTAACACAACAGAGGCAAAAGACAATCGAGACAGATGATTTTTCCGGGCGAATGTGCAGCGAAAGAGGTCAAGTTGGGTCTCTCGGCCAAGAAGATTATGGCCACAGTTGTTTGGTATGCACTAGGTGTCAATTATATTGATTACCTTAAAATGGGTGAGAGATTTTGGGCAGGTTTGAAAACAATTTAAAAGAAAAACGGTCACTTTTGTTAAAAAAATAATGTTTGTTTCATCAGGTTAATTAAAGTAAAAATTACGCCGCGAAATTAAAAATTATCCTTATTTAAAGAGCTGTTGCATAAAAACGAAAAATTGGTAGGAACTTAGAACATCATGTTAAAAGGTACTTCTTATTGAAAAGTACCCCTAAAGTATTATATCGCTTCGAAAAATTAATTATTGTGGAAAAGAAAAACAAGTTAAGTTTAATTTTCCATGTAATTCCCTATGGTCGGATCTATAATGCAATGCCCGGTATATTTAGTTTCACACAAAAAAAGCCGTTTATGATAATACACCAACACTAATTACGTTTCTGAATTTCCATAAAACGCAGCGAAAACTATAGGGGTGATTCTATAATTGACCGTTTAAAAAACTTTCTTTTCATTTCGTCACCGTCTTTTTGTCGCACACATAAATTTCGTTGGGCAATATTAATAGTCCATTGGAACACTCCTTGACCTATTTAATAAATATTTAAATAAATTTTCACTATTTTAATTTTGTGAAAATGTTGCTGAAAGATTTATTATACTTTTTTAGCGATAGTTTTTTTTTTTTCGTATAGTAAAGAACTTGGCCTCGTTCCCTCTTAATTAAAACTACTAATGGTCGCTGATTATTACACACGTATTATGTGTCAATTTGCGTATGTACGAAGTACATAATACCTATATGTATGTATTCGTATATACTGTAGGTATGTGTAATGTATAAACAATGAAAATGCAACAATAAAAAATATCAGCAGTTCTCGAAATTATTTTCTCTTGATGGACGCGGCACGTAATCCGCAAGAAGTGTCATTGCGTAATTTTCATTTGATAAAAGTTGAAAACATGGGCTCTTAAAGTTTATAGATAAAGAAGTACACGGTTTTACTATTAATTAATGTACCTACTGCTTATATAGCTTTTATCAGTTTTTTTTTTTCTATATTTGCTCTTTTTTTTTGTAAGAGTGTCATATTGTCATTTTATTGTAATTGTTAATTCATAAAAATTGTAATTGTAATTGAACTTTCAGTGAGGGTGACACAGAAAAGTAACAAATCTCTCTCATTTTTTTGATTATCAGCCGATCTTTATGAAATTTTTCACATTTTTAATAGTTAATATTTCCGATTGATTTGCGGAAATTTCAATTTTGTACCACTCCAGGGTAAACCGGAAATGGTCCCAATAGTACCAACTTTGGATTTTTTGAATAGAAATCCTTACTTCCTTCAAATTTTTAGAATTCTGTGGTTATTTTTAGTACAAAAACATGTTTTCCAATAATTTTTATTATTTAAATGCTAAAAAAAGTTTTTTAAATGGTTCTTGAATCGTCTTAAATTAATTTGTGCTTTTTTGACATAACCTGTAATGACTCCAGGTAATTTGAGTCCATTTATGGCCTTCAAGAACCATTTTTAACTTAAATTATTTTTTGTGATAGTTTAAAATATTAACACAAAATAAATTTTTAGACTATTTTTAGTCTAAAGAATTTAAAAAAAGCTAAAATATCTCGGGTTGCCATTAAAAATTATCAAAAAATCAAAAGTTGTGGTTATTTTCGGTGAAATAGGAAGTGAAAGAAATTTGAAATTTTTAACTATCAATCTGAAATAATTTCCATTAGAAATATGCGCAATTTAATAAAAATTGACTGGCAAATTAAGAAATCAGAGGGATGTATCACTTTCCATCAGGATCACCCTGAATAATTATTTACATTTTTATTAAAATTAAATTAAATCATTAAGAATACAACTTTAATAAACTTTAATAATCTTATTAAATATTTTGTAGCTTTCTTAACAGTTTCACGCAAAATAAATATTTAAACTTTCAATTTTTTTTTTCACTTCAATTTGTATTTCATCAGCACCTTATTCTGAGATTTTATCTCTTAGGACTATAGGACAATATTTATTTCGTTTTTTAATTAAAAATAATCCTCAAAACATCAAGATTTGCCTGTAAACTTAAAGAAATGTAAAAAAAAGAATGAATTAATTGTCTTTTTGATTAAAATTAATCGCATTGAAACTTTAATTGACAAGAATTTTCACAAAAATGATTTTAAAATTGCGCTATTAATAAAAAAATACTAATTTTGTTCTTTTTGTCCTGTAAAAATCAGTATTGTCATCCCAAAAACGTAAAAAAAAATTATTAGAAATTCAGTACCAATGGTAGCCGAAACTGAAAAACGCAGCAACTTATGCAAAAGACTTGCTCTTCGAATCACGTAGAAAATACATAAATTCATACGAAAAATTTCAAATAAGAAACCTTACGCAAAATCCACGGAACCGCCTCTGAAACCGAAAGAACACGCAATACTATACACACACAGAATTGCATCGAGGAAATTTATTACCTGACGTGACTTTATTAAATTGACCTTAAAGCACTATTCATTTTACAAATTGAAACAAAAACAAAACGCTAAACTTTTTTAGTAATCAGTCAATGCAATTACACATTACACATTTATATTACGAGTACATTACAAGGAAACTACATCTAACACGATAAATAGTATTGTATATAATACGATAGATCAAAGCGTAACTTATGTTTTTATTAGGAATTAATTATCTCAAGAGTTGTTTTTGTTGTTTTTAAGATGATATTATTGAACATTAGTGGCCGACTGGAAACATAAGAGTCGCACCCATTTTATGTACAATTAATATACCTTCTGCTTCGTGGAACACATTAAAGTGTTTTTAATTCATTCATTATTTAATTAATATAGCAATAAAATTATAAAAAAAAAGTTATTCGACTACTTCTCTAATAGCCTCTTGTCTATTCTATAAGTAGGTGCACTTGTAAGAAGCGAAGAGTTATGTAACTTATGTTCGAATGCATTGTTTTTCAAGAAGCCAGTTCCCACAAATTGCATCTCTTCGAATGCTGTTTCTGCTGCTGCGGCTGCTGTTGTTGCTGATTCTGATTTTATGCATATAAAGTAAATAGAAGTACATGTCCGTAACGTATAGCAGTCGTTTGTTTGTAAAGATACAAGAGTTAATGAAATGCATAAAACGTCCGTCCTTTTTAAAGCGAGTGAACGCCACTTCAGGGTCCGCTTATAATAAATTATTTATTAGCGAAGTCGACTTATGGAAAATGACCGACATTGGCTCTCCTCTCTGATTTACCTCCGTACGATGGAGCTTCATGAGCAGATGAGGATTGCTTGTTTGCTGCTGTATAAAACGGTTAAAACAGATGCAGGAAAACGTAATATAATATAAGAAAATATAAGTAAGAAGAGTAATAAATTTGCAATTATGCTAATTTTGGATAAATGGAATTCTTATTCGGTGAATCTTTTATTTATTCTCTGCATGATGCGTTTTATGGTATAAATAAACAAATAATTTATTTATATACTATATTCGTTTAAGTTTATTACATAAAAATATTATGTAATCGATTTCGTACCTTGGTTTTAACAGTTTTTGCAAGTTTTGCTTTGATTACGAGGCTCTTTATAAGTTTCAATATATTTTTTTAAATTAATTTTAAATACACTTATCTATACATATTTTAACTCAACCCAAAGCTTTCAGAATATATTTTTTAATGGATGTCTCAAACAAAAATTTGAGAGTTTTGAAGTGAAGTGTTAGTAACGCTCTGAGTGAGAAATGAATTTTGTTACAATTTTAAGTAGGTATAAAATGAATAAATTGATGATATTGTCTGTAACAAAGTGAATCCAAATAATTTTCTATTAGCTTCAAATTGTTTATTAACATTTACTTACTCCAATGGTCATACTCAAGCGACAACAACCAAAAGGACCGAGTGGTGTCCCCATTTCTATTTGGAACATGCAATAAGTGATATTACAAATTTTGTTGAATTCCTTATCACTTTGAAAATATCTTATTTCAGCGAGTGTGGCTTGAAGTTGTTCTCCGGCTGAAATCATATTTCACTGGTGTACAATACCACCCACAAGGTAACGAAGCAAAGAAGCAATGACATGTAATTAATAATAGAAAACTTCTGCAAAAAATAAAACGAAAATGATACAATATTAATAAAGCATGTTAAGAACATTAATTACTTGAAACAAATTGTAACAAATGAATCCACAGCTGACCGA
>JASKGO010004214.1:0-19721 GCA_030556065.1 Holobus sp. GC000080
AAAACTTAGCTTAATCGCTTCCTTATCAGGCCCTCTATCGATTGCAATTTGTTTCAAGTCCCTATCTCATAATTTTAGTTTTAGGCCCTTTTCACCCATCCTATGGGACCGATCTTAATAAAGGTCTCCTATACCGCTTCCTTATCAGGCCCTCTATCGATTGCAATTTGTTTCAAGTCCCTATCTCTTAATTTTATATTTAGGCCCTTTTCTCCCTTCCTATGGGACCGATCTTAATAAAGGTCTCCTATATCTCTTCCTTATCAGGCCCTCTATCGAATGCAATTTGTTTGAAATCTCTATCTCTTACTTTTAGTTTATGGCCCTTTTCTCCCTTCCTATGGGCCCGATCTAAATAAAGGTCACTTTCATTGCTTCCTTATCAGGCCCTCTCTCGGTTGCAATTTGTTTGAAATCTCTATCTCTTACTTTTAGTTTTAGGCCCTTTTCTCCCTTCCTATGGGCCAGATCTTAATAAAGGTCGTCTTCATCGCTTCCTTCTCAGGCTCTCTATCGATTGCAATTTGTTTGAAATCTCTATCTCTTACTTTTAGTTTTAGGCCCCTTTCTTCCTTCCTATGGGCCCGATCTTTATAAAGATCATCTTTATCGTTTCCTTATCAGGTCCTCTATCGATTGCAATTTGTTTGAAATCTCTATCCCTTACTTTTAGTTTTAGGCCCTTTTCTCCCTTCCTATGGGCCCGATCTAAATAAAGGTCACTTTCATCGCTTCCTTATCAGGCCCTCTATCGAATGCAATTTGTTTGAAATCTCTATCTCTTACTTTTAGTTTTAGTCCCTTTTCTACCTTCCTAAGGGCCCGATCTTAATAAAGGTCTCCCTTATCGCTTCCTTATCAGGCCCTCTTTCGATTGCAATTTGTTTTAAATCTCTATCTCTTTCTGTTAGTTTTAGGCCCTTTTCTCCCCACCTAAGGGCGCTTCCTAGATGAGAGTTAGCTAAAATAATAATTAATATAATAAATAACGTTATCAAATTAATGGTTTGGCATAAATAAATAAGTATCTGCAGAAAGCATAAAATAAAATCGCTTATTACAATAGTTTATTATATAGGTACACAAAAATTTACAAATAGCTAAAATCGACTCTTTATATTATTATTATATTTGACTATATTCCACATACGCTTCATTTATAAATATGGAATTTACATTAGATATGGTATAAGTTTTATATTATTCGATTAATACAATACTAGTAAATAGGCTTTCGAAATGATGCCAATTTTACAATTATTTTAGCAGGATTAGTCTTCAGTGTTCGATGATGGTTGGCCTTAAAGACATGAATCAACAAAACATGTAGATAATAATCTCCCTATAAGTTTACATGTTCATATTATAGTTGTAATTATTGTAACTAAATATTGCTACGACACGTTTACTATTACCATATTTTTGGCTGCATATATTTAAAATCTGTAAAGATATTATGATATGTGCGAACAACAAACACTAATTTATTTTCTCCGATCATAATTAGAGGTAAGTACTAACATTACATGTTTGTTAAGAAAAAACATTAAGAAGAATATTATAAATTATTTAGCAACTACGTTCTGTACGAATATGAAAAACTGAATCTACAGCAACTAAATACATACAGCATAATATCCAAAGCAAAAAAGGAAAATGTTCAATGGAATATTTGTTAAAATCCATTGATTATCTATAATATTTATATGTATAATTATAATACTGTACATCATCTATATCAGTAGTAATACGTATAAATACTTAAAATGAAAATTCATTATGTCGAATTAAAAAGTTAGTTCGCAAACCAACCGAACGGAGAATGTTGTGTGATGAATTGCTATTATCTAAGCATAAAATCATACACGCTTCTTGCATACTTAACACATTTTAAATAAATAATAACTTAGTAGTACTTACAAAAAATAATAATGGTAAAAAGGGGGTATACCAAGCACTAGTGGAAACTTGCGCTGGTCGACAATTAGTTAAAATTAATAATAATTATAAATCGTAACTATTTTGTTTCTATTTTTCTTGCAATAATGATCAATTATCGTTTGAATTTCTGTACATGCAGAGACGATTGTGAACAGTGTGCGCCCGACAAACAAAAAACCATTAAAAATCACAGTTAATATTATTTCCGTTATTATGTCGAAGAGTTGGCCGTTGATTACTGGTTGATTATTGATACGTTATTCGGCACCGAGTTTGGCCTCCGGGCCCCTACAGGATCCCTCCAATGTTGTTCTGGTGGATGGTGGTTTCAACGGCGGCAGCAGTGCCTGCAGAAAACTTTTAATTGCATTTACGCGCTCGACGACGGAACCGACGCATCCGTTGATCCCATTCGTCTCTCCACTCGATAACGATCGATCGTTGCGTGACTCCAAGATTTCCGGTTATGATTCCTCCAGGCGAATCGTCCTTTTCGCGTCCCAGAATAAGATACGACCTGTAATAAGGCACACAGTTTCAGCTGCGAATTCCATTCTATTCTGAGAGACACAAAGGCACAAAAAAAAAATAATCGGGAAAATTGCACTTACTTGTTGGATTTGATTTTGGGACATTTACATGCCAGATCTGCATTGGGCACCACCATAGCCATGGTGCCTTTTCGGATTCGAGAATCTCGGGACCTCTTGTATATCTGCTCCACGTTTACCATGAACCTTGCCCATCCTTTGGTGTGTTCGTCCTCGGGGTCTTCCACCCGACTTAGTATGCGCACCATTATTGCTGCCACAAGAAAATTTCGCAATTATTTTTTTATCTTATGAACTACTTATTACATATAGGAGGAACATAAATCAAATAAAAATAAAACATGGCGATTACGTGTCTAAAACAATTCCCGTAGCAAATAAAAAAAAAAGTTTTCGGTTATTTCGAAACAACAACATTAGCGGGTAATTCCATATCAAGTTTCTTCGAGTTGCCTTCAGTCAAAGGATTAAACAAACTGGCTATGGCAAAGATTACCTCCAATGAGAGAGTGAAGCAGATGAAATTATAGAGTAAGAACTTCAACACGCCTTTAGATAAATACTACGAGCATAATCTCGTATTAACGCACACAGCGTCACAAAATATTTTTCCACCAGGAAAAATTCTATGGAACTTATTCGGTTTTATCGTTACCATTTAACCGAATTTATATACAGTATCCTCAAATTGCTGCAGTAATAGTTGTGTTTTTGAAAATGAAAAAGGATTTTAATAATTTTGAGATGAATAAATGACCCAAAAATATACCAAGTAAAAATTTCTTTCTTTCTTTCAAAAATTGCTTCGAAATAAACAATTTGGTTTTGATTAATAAAAATATATCCAAAAAGCAAAAAAAGACTAATCACCTGATTTTCATATAATAAACATTGAAATGTAAACAACGAAAAATTAACATAAATCAATTAAACGAACCTAAATAAAGAGTACCCTGTATAATTCGGTGAGTTTAAAACATAAGCCAGTTTTAAAAAAGAGTTATGTTTATGGGATGAGAGAAGTCAAATGCTAATATGTGAGATAAAGAAGGGTTAATTAAAAATAATGAGGAGCGACTTATAAGTCGGCTGTAATTTAATAATGATAATAGCAACGATATTCATAACGAACCTCGTAAAGGCACGTGAGACGGCAATTAAATTGTTGCACCCCCGCAAACCGTTTACGACGCAATAAAATTCACGAAAAATGCACCGTTTTAAAGACAACTTGAAAAGTTGCAGATGGAAATTATTACCAGTAACAAGCGTATTTCTCTATATGCGAGAAAAAGCGAGCATTAAAAGTGCGCATAATAAAAGCCGATAAACAAAAAAGGGTACGTACCGTAATCTCTCTTGCAGTACTTGTTTAGGTTGAGACGTCTTGTAGCTGCCTTGCACTTTCCACATTGGTCTATAATTAAAATTATTCATTAAATTAATTAATTACGTACACACAGGAATGTAATTATTTCAGTTTAAAACACACAGTTTTAAGCAAATAAAAATTTAAAAAGCACATAAAGCATTTTTTATGGATCAATTTGCAACTTGCATCTCTTCGTTTAATTTTCTTTGTTTTTTCTGAAGTTTACATAAAATGGAAATTAATTGATATTGACGTGGAATGTTTATTAAAGTTTTTTCTTAAATAGTAAAGAAAACCGGGATAATCTTGAAATTTATCGAAATTTTAGTAAAAGTTTATTAAAGTTTAAAGCAGTTCTTTATATTTTTGACTTTTACGAGCTACTTAAAATGCATTACATTACACTTTATTATCACTTCCAAAACTTCCGCCATAAATGCAAGTAACCATTTTTACGGTCATTGATCATAATTAGGAAGAAGATAAATCATAAATAGATTTTACGATCGCCTAGGTCTTCCATTTTTCACCGTTGCCATCATCTGAGATTTTCTCAATGAAAAGCCAAGTCGTTAATAGGAAGACGAGGAAGTTTCGAAGGTAAATCTATTTATTAGCGTGTGTTTTCGCAATAAAATTTTAGTGTACCGCAAAAGAATTTCGATATTTACTATAAGCACAGGCATGTAAACCTCTGTATGGCCCAAGAAGAAAATCCCGGAACTTTATTACATGTTTTATCTATATCGATACATCGGCTAGTCCGTAGTGGTAGCAATTCGCATTTGACATTTTGTCGAGAGAGTATAACTTACCGATTTACAACTTCAATAAAAACTGAAAGCTTTGGGAAATTGGTAATCGGAAGGTTTCATTTCTGTGGAATTTCAATTTTCGATACAAAAATTGCCAACTCGTAAAAACTGCTCCGGCAATACACCGCACGGCAAATTTTGTAATCTTTTCAATTAAATTACATAATTCCTTGAGTATCTATATCATCTCTTTCAAAATTCCACATTAAAGCTGATAAAAATGTCAAACAAAGGAGGAAAATAAGTAGAGAAAACATCTTTGCAGTAACTTCTCGGCAGGCTCTAAAGAATTCAGTTAAATTAACTGAAAAAACATTCATTTCCGGCACCAGTTTTAATTAAATTAAAGAGTGCGAGAAAGAGTCAAGCGAGCAAAAGAATAAATCTAAAAAGGAAAAATCCGGCAAATGCATTTGACAACAACGTTGCAAACGAGCAAATTATAAGTAATAGTAGAAAAGAGAGAAAGAGACAAGGAGAGCGGCAGCGGCCTTTAATCCGCATAGCGCAACCCCTTCAATGTTGGGATAACAGTGCGCTCCAGCCGCCCCCAACCGACGCCTAAGTGCGCCCTATTAAATTAAAGTTATTTATTAAACTAAGAACATATAGCATAAAGTAAAGTCAATTACGAAATCCCTTAGTCAGTTACCCCAATCACCACCAGTCTTATACTTCAACAGCCAAGCTACTCATCGCAACGCAATGCAAACCTTCCTTAGATCCTCCTTTATGCCCCTTGTAGCGAAAACAGAGAGTAATTAATCAAGAAAAGACTAATCGGAAAAGATGCTGCTTACATTATTTACTGTTTCCAATAGGGAATTAACAATGAAATAAATAAATTAAATAAAACTAGACATAAAAATAGATTAAAAAGTGAAATAACTTAAAAAACGAAATAAGTAATTTTTTTGAAAAAGTCTTAAAACTGACGATAGACATCCGGATTACCTTGCATTTGCCAAGAAAATTTACTAATAATATACAAAAAATGATTCAGCAAAACATAAAATTCATTTATCTCTGAAATAAATTTAAACCCAATTAATTCAAAGAATCCTAATAATAAAAAAAGTGGCAAGTGAAGAAGGACATAATTATTATCAAGTGTAAGGGGGCAGCAGCAAGGGGAAGAACGGGGGTTTACGCACTACCCCCGTGTCCTTTGTGCGATACGGCTCGTTTGTTATTATGTGTATTATCCAAGAGGAGGCGATTTAATGGGGAAAACAAAGGGTGTGCAAGTTCCCCCCATTAACCAACTCTATCCACACACAAATACCTACATCCTCATAAAGCACACAAATGCACAGAGCGAGTAAACGTATGTGTAGTTGTTGTTGTTGCTGTTGCTTTGCTGGTACCAGAAGCAGGAGCAGTGGAGGCGGCAGAAGCACGGCTCGACGCGAATCTCTCATCTGATCCTGTTACGCGTTAATTATTAACAGGCTACTACAGATTACCGGAACGTGCACGTGCAATCAATGTTATCTGTATGTGGATGTGCGACGGATCATCGAGAGGGGGTGGCGGTGCAGGGGCGGCGGCAGAAGGACTCCGACCCCCAATACTACACCATATTCAATGCTATATCGTCGCGTATCGGACCATTGTTTGCCGCCGCTCGCGTGCCTAAATGGCTTTATATCGTATCGAAGACGTGTACCCACTCACTATACTCCTGCTAATTGCATCACTCCTAATTAATTTCGATTAGCCAATTATTTGCTAACAATAGATAACAACGTTGATTAACTTGATATTTATTTACACGTATCCAAGAATTAATTTAGATTTAAATTTTATAAATTCAACATTCTTTCTATGATAATATTATTAACAGAACAAATTTGGTTTTGATTCATTATTTAAATCCAAAATAAAAATTAATTTCAATTGAAATAACCATTCAATATTTCAAATTATCAGTCAACTGGTTAAAAATGTTTGGAGTATAATTTACAAAAAGTTAAAAAAAAGCTATTAGTAAACCATGTCATAAATTAATTAGAATCAATTATTTAGCAGTTTGCACTGAATGAAAAACCCAGGATAAAAGAAAAGTAGAAGAAAATAATAATAAAAAAAGTCTTGATAGTTATTGATTGGCATTTAATAGAGCCAAGGGGCAATTAAAATAATTATAGCTATTGATAAGTTAGCGATAACTTTGATAGTTAAATCAATAATTATCGTCATCTTGCGTCATTAGCGCAATCTTGATCGTCAAGATGATCGTTTCCATTAAAACGCTCGATGGTAATATGTTTTACCTATATGGAATTTATTAATTAATAAAGAGCCTCTTCATAATCCGCTATTATTCCCTTATTTTTATTGCTGTTTATGCGCCTATCAAGCCTGTTCTTTTACACTTTATTCAACTAGTGTTGAAGAACTATTAATTAAAGATGGAAATAATAATTTAATTAATATTTCATTAAAAAACTAGTAGAGGCTATTAAATTTCAATAAATTTTGCACAGAAATACTAATTATTAATTAACAGGAAGCAATGAGAAAAAGAAATTGCAATCGAAATATAAGCTTTTTCAATTACTGGATAGCTGGATACATTAATAGAGATTGGAATGGTGAAGGCCCAAATAAAAAACGCAGTTTAAATTAAAAAGAAATTTGCGCGGTGAGTGGTAAACCGAAAAAAGTGAGTTCAAGAGTGTAGCAAAAGGCAGCAGGAGAAAAAAGAGACGAGCTTCGGGGAAAAATGTATAAGAAAGGCAAATTGATTTTACGCTCAGTCTCAAATTCAATTTGCAATAAAGAAATCGTAAAGGGTCTATACGCGCATAAATCGTTTAAAGCCGCCCTTAAGTCAAATCGGCGCTAAAAAAACAGTCACGCATACGTTTATTGGGTTGGCGCGGCGGCGGTTCAGCAGTTCGGCACACACACACGGTAGCGGAGGCGGATTATATACTTTGGCTCTTATTCTTTTTCCGTTCTATTTTCAAACTGTTGGCTTGTCGGTCGGTCACGGCTAAGACCCAATTTGCAATCGTCGACGACGAGAGATCTGCTGCTGCTGCTGAACGGAAAAAAAAAGAACTGAGTACGCACGCACTCTCTCGCCATTACACACGATTGCCATTTTTGCATTTCAGCAGCACTTCTTCAGCGGTGGATGCGGATCCTTCTTCAACTGCCTGCTTCGTGTGTTACACGCTTCGATATCTTTCTAGTAGCCGACTCGGCAAATTTCCCGCTTTACGATCGGATACATTAATATTCAAAGCTGTGCTCTTCTTCTTCTTGTCTTTTTTATGGCTCCTTACAATTATCGAGTTCAATCTGAGATTCGCAAAGCGCGAAATTCGGCTTCACATTTTTCTGCTCCCTTTATTGCGCTTTTATTTGGTTTGCTTAAGAGGTCCTTATTGGATTCAATAATTAAATTAATCACGAATTCTAATTTTTATTCAGCTTTAATTTTGTTTTATATGCTGCAGAAGAAATTAATAACATTTTTTTATAAATTGAATGAATTTTAACAAATTCAAATATACAAAAGAAAAGCAAATCAAAAGAAGATTATTATTATTTTTTCATTAAGAATATACGATGTATATGAAATTAAACTTTTATTTTATAGTTATGTCAACAAGATTAATAGTTAAAAAAAATAATCAAAAAATAATTAAAAATTTAAAAAGGAAATAACAAATAACGTCTAAAAAAACAAACTTTATTCTTTTTGTAATTTCCGCAATGAAAACAAACCGGAAAAAAAAACTTATCAAACGGGAAAGCTTTTTAAAAAGGAAAATTATTCATCCCGCGAACGAAAAATCAAATCTTAGCGGGAGCGAAAAACAAAAAGCAAAAGAAGAGATGAACAAAATATTTAATAAAGTTATTCGAGGTTAATCAAAGTTGGCAAAACGTGCGTTCCGACTTTAGTTAATAATATTCTTCCTTAAGGAATTAAAGATATTTCATTGGAGGAGGAGCAGCAGCAGGAGAAGAATAGACAAAGATAAAGCGAACGTAATTCTTGCACAAGAAGAGTGCGACAGAAGAGGAAAAACACGAAATGAAAATCGCGGATGCAATGGAACGAAAACTTTTCCAATTTGCCGGAGGCGCACAGACGGCGACACTGGCGGTTGCCGGTTGCATCTGGGGGCGGCTTCGCATCCCATCTATATCTACTCGTAGTCGTACACGTATAAAAGGAAGGGTGCCCTGCACACTCACTGTATTAGTATAGATTTCCGCAACTAGCGCCGTTTCAATCCGAATTTTTCCAGCGATTAAACACCGCCACCCCCGAGGGGACAGGACCCGCGCTCGAAACTGTGTCATTGCCATCCATTACTCGCTGCTTGCCCTTTCCCCCTTGCTACACCAATTAATTACGAACATTAATAATGCCCCGATAAGAAGTTGCATCCGCTCTTTTTTTTTCTCTCTCTTACATTCCACTCTTATAAAGTGCGTGTATAAATAATATGCGCATCTCTAGATAACTAATTTTTCTCTTTTTTTTTATACCTGTGCATATGAGTGAGATTTCATAATAAAGTAGTACCATTAATAAAGAAAAGTTGTTTCACTTCATAAATCATCGAGAAAAATATGTTTGATTAAAGGCAGATTATAAAACAATTGGTTTCAGCTTCGTTTTACCTTTCGCTGTTTGTTAATGTCAATTAGAGACTGTTTCCTTTGCGTTTCCCGGCGAAGGAGCAGCTTCCTTTGAGTTCGTTGCGCATTCGTTTTCAGTCAATTAGACTCGCCGAATTTGCGGCCGCGTGTGTTTTTCCCTTTTGTTTAAGGGAAAACGGGCGGCAAAGAAAGGAAACCGTTTTGCAAGTTATCCGCACACAAGTTTCTCCTCGGCGAAACTTTTAAGCGCTTTAACTTTTTTAATTGAATCAATTTTCTTTTCTATACATTCGCTCAATTGTCTCGATCTAGCCAGGAAACTAGTTTAAGTTTGCGCTCATGATTTCTGTTCCACTGGTTTTTGGTTAAATAAGTTTTGCTATACAGTCATTACATTTAGAAAACTGAGAATTTAAAAAAGGACGAACTTAAAGTATTTTTAGAAGACAATTACACCCAAATAATATGCAATTAACATACAAATTTGGTAATATATGATTTCGGAAAAATGTGTTAGAACCCAGTTATAACTGACCATTGTTTATAAAGCAAATACACTCTCTGTACCAAATTATGGTATGCATTTCTTTAAAAATCTTTTATTTGGTTGAATGCTATACATATGTATGTTGTGTTTAAGTACTAGTCATTTATCATGATTAGTTAAAAAATGAACAAACAACATAAAGTTCATAAAATCACATCCGTTAAGAAAAAAATAAGGGAGATACAAAATTGTGGTGTTTGCATATGTGAAAAGAGACTGAAAACCAAGAAACTGATTTGCAACCAGCGCATTGAAATTTTGCAGCCCATACAACAGCATAAAGTAGGGGAGAAACTAAGCCGTGGTGCTATTAACCAAATTCGTATTGATTAAAATTAAGTACTTGTAAAATAGTAATGCAAAAAATATAAAAAATTAAAACAAAATTTAAAATTATATATAAATCTTTATAAGTTTCAATAAAATTTCTTGAAGTAATATGATTTGTATGTATTTGAAAACCATAATTTGTGATAGAGGTGGTATAAAAAAATATATAAAGAGCAAATGTTTTGTTGGGGTTTAATAATTAAAAATAAAATATCAGAAATATTCATTTTAATGATTGCGTTGGTTTTCTTCAAGAAGTCAGCGACGGTAAAAAAGAGTCGCGAACCGAGAGAGACGCAAATTGCAAAAATAAAGAAGAGTAAAGACGACAAGACGGAGAATGAAGTATAAAAGAGCAGCAGCCGCGTAAAACCAAAAAGAAAATTAAAGCCACTTACTTACCAGCCGACGAGTCTGCTTCGTTTTCGTCCCTATCGTAATTATCTGCATCGTCACCTTCCATGTTCATCATCTGAACCACAGGGATTTCTGCGGAAATAAAAACGAACGTCACAACTCCTCGATTCCAATTCCATAAAACCTTCGCTATCTCTATACTAAACTCCTATGCATTTAAATTAAATTGTCAGTTTTCCAACAGCATTCACCGCACTATATCGATTCGTCAAGAAAACATTAAATGAAAAGCGCCAAGTGTTTCTCGCACCGAAATCGAAAACACAATTAACCGTTTAAACATATAAGGGTACCTTTAATTGTTTCGTTTTAATTGCAAGAAAAGAATTACGCACTTACAGGTGGTAGCTGAGGTAAGATTGTGCCCGTAAATCTCTTTTAGGCTCATAAATCGTACAGATTAACTCTTTCTTTTTATCTTCTTATTTTTTGTGCAAAAGGCTTTAGTAGTTCAAGTTCAGTTCTGCGCCAAAGTTTACGATCCACCGTAAAGTCGAAGTGATAAATTGGGCAAAAATAAATCCCTTCTGCACACTTGGCCACATATAAAATTATTTAAGGATTTGCTATACTTTTCGCCAAACTATTAATTTATTGCAAATTTATTTTGTAAAAGTGGGTGAGGTTAGTTGTTTCCTGGAAATAACGGCTCCAAACCAGGCGATAATTTACGAGCAAGTTTGCAATTTATTATAAATTATTTTTACGATTGCAATAAAATGGTCATTATTTCGATATTTCGCAAGGGGTTTCGAAATTTCACAGAAAATGATCAATTTTCGGTATACTTGTTGTTTATGCATATCGTTTATTTTGCATTTGTTTATTTTGCCTTGTTTAATTCACTTCCAGTTTGATAAAACTGAGAGAAAACGAAGGGAACGCGAAATAAAAGATTTATTCACAAATATAAAAGACTCGGAAAATTTGAAAAATTGTAAAAATAAGAAGGGAAAAAGAATCTAATAACCCGAAATGTCGGCGAAATTCAAATTCTCCAAAGAGAGTGAATCCTCACGGCACGCGTCTTTATAAATGCAATTTCGTAATACCTGCAAATATTTACATAAATATTTACTGGGATTTCTTATTGGATTATTCCAGAAAAAAAAAAAAGAAAGATTTAAAAATTCAAGTACTTATTAAAAAGGAGAAATAAAAACGCTGTACCCGTATGATTTCTATCAAAATATATATTTTTTAATGGCCATTTGTGCAGAAATTAAAACTTTTATGTCATATAAAAATGCATTTACAAAACACTTGAAATGTAATAAAGACTATAAACAAAAAAAAAAGAGTTATGCCATAAAAAGCCCGAAAAGGAAATTCAACAACTCGCAAATAAATCTGTGCGTCAGATTAGCATACGCGCAGTAATTTAAACCATTTTCATAGTAAAGTAAAATCCGATGGGCATATTTCTCGGTGAATGCTGCGTTGGGCAACGACACACGCATACAAAATACTCGTACCATCAACGAACGCAAACACAAATCTACTTGCACGCATCTCTTATACGTACTTAACACTTGAAAAATACGCGAGAGTAATCATAAAGAGAGAAAAATGCGTGTACTCACTGATGCAGGGAGCGATATGAGATCGACTTTGTTGATATCCTCTGGCGCAGCGATTGCACTGCGTCCCAGTTACTCCATCCTTGCACGGGCATTGTCCTGTCGCAGGATTGCAAGTGCGTCCTGATGCACCAACCGGATGACAACTGCAAGCTGTAACACAAAATGAACACAATTTTTAAAACATAAGGACTTTTCATTTTTTGAAATTTTACAAAATTTTTGCAAATTTTTATACTCATTTATTGTACCGTTTTTTGGGTTGGTAGCATACGTAGAATAAAGAACAATAATAAAAATATTGCGTCAAAAATAATGTCAACGTCAAAACGGAAAAGATCCAAGACATTAACGACATTAATATAAAGGAATCAGCCGATTCCTTAGAGGGGGGACCACTAGAGGAATCAAAAAAAGTAATTTCGAAGAATGTAGATAAAAAGACAAAGGAAGATAATCCAAAGTACAAAGAAAGTTTTTCAAAATTTAATGATAGTTTAGAGGATAAAAAATACTTTGCACGGACTGGTAAAGATTCAAATGAAAACAAACAATTCCGGGGACTATAATAAAAGCAATAAAAATAATGAAGAGGACCCGGCCTTAGAAAGGTTCCCGGAAGAAAACAAAGTTTTCAAGAATGAAGGATCAATTCAAAGAAATAAGGAAAATGAGGAAAAAGTAGCCGATAAAAATATTTTGGAAGATATTTTAAAAAATAGTGTTGGCAAAGAAGATGTAGGAATATTTGAGACAGTAGCAGTCAAAGAGGACAAACTCTCTAAAGAAGATTCCTTAAAAGAGAGACATGCTTTGCATGAAGACCCTAATATGACCAAAAATAAAGAAGAAGTCACAATATCGGTAAAGGAATCAAAAGATGGAGAAAATATAGTTCAAAAGAATATGTACAGTTCACCGAATAGACCAAACGAAAATGATACCTCTGAAGTCAATGAAAAAATAACCAAATACCCGCAAGATAAACCAGTTTTATATACAGTTAATAAAGTTGATGAGGAAAATAAAAATACGAAACTTGAAGAAGAAAGAACTGATGGGGAAAAGGCTCCAAAAATCAATGAAACATTCCAAGAAGTTATTGAAGTACTAACAGATAATGAAGAAATTGCAATATTAAGTAAGGGAAAAGAAGACAAAAATTCAACACAAAATTACCAAGATAATTCACAAGAAGTAAATAAGGAAACAATAGGTACAAACGATACTGAAGCAGAAGAAACCAAATTGGAAGATCAAGAAAATCTAACCACTTTGACAGAAGATAAAACAGTTGTTACCGAGAAAACGGTCGCAATAATGGACCAGTTTATAAAATTAGAAGAGGAAATAAGCGATAATGATAATTTAAAGGATGAGCAAAACGCAATTTCAGTAACTGAAGAAAAGTCAACAGATTTAGAACAGACAAATGAAGAAATCATTTTACATGACGATAAAAATGGTAATAAAGCCTTGGGCAAGGCAGCGAAAGGAACAGATATTGCAGAAGAAAAAAGAACACAACCGGAAAATAATTCAATATTGGAAAAAGATTCAAAAGAAAACCAAATTTCCGAAGAAAATTTACAAGAACCAGCAGAACTAGCCGAAATTGAAGAAAAAGTAGAAATAGAAGTGTCCGAAGAACTAACCACCACACACATAATTGCCTCAAATTTGGTAGACAGCCCAAGCGAATATTTCTTTTGTGGGGCCTTTGGTGGTTTGCTAAGCGTCCTAGTGGGCCACCCTTTCGATACCGTCAAAGTACTGATGCAAACGGCCACATATAACATAAGCGTGCGAGACGCCATGAGTTTAATCATTTCCTGCGAAGGATTCACCGGATTTTACAAAGGCGTTAGCGTGCCCTTAATAACCGCTGTCCCAATTTTCGCGGGGTCGTTTATGACCTACAAAATGGGGAAAATGTTCCTTGAGTCCGAAAATAAAATCTTCACCTTTAAAGATTACTTCATAGCGGGTGCATTTTCTGGATTCATCTGTTCTTTCGTCGTGGCGCCTTTCGAAAGGATTAAAAGTGTGCTGCAGACCCAGCAGTCCTTCGTTCATTATTACAAAGGACCGATTGACGTTGGTTTTAAGCTTTACAGAAGAGGAGGTGTCAAATCTTTATTCAGAGGACTGGGACTAACTTTGCTAAGAGATGTTCCAGGGGCGGGTGTGTATTTTGCCACATATGAGCGCTTCAAAGATCTCCTTACAGACCATGGAAACAAGCCCCTTACTTTACCAATAACAATTTTGGCTGGAGGTACAGCAGGCCTTCCTTATTGTATCACAATGCCGGTGGACGTTTTAAAAAGTCGACTTCAGACTGCTCACGAAGGCGCATACCCTGGAGGCTACAAGCAAGTGCTGACCACACTGGTTAAAAAGGAAGGACTCAAAGGAGTTTACAGAGGAGTAGTTCCACTACTATTGCGATCGTTTCCGGCCAATGCTGCTTGCTTTGCTGGTTTTGAAATGTGGCGAGAGATTATTAGAGATGCTGCGGAGGCGGCAGCTGCTTTTGGATATTAGATTTTTACTAATTCTCTTCTTTTTTTTTTATTTTTTTAAGAAAACGTAGTTGTAAAATAATCCATATGTGTTTCAAATAAAGTTTAAATACTTTTACTAATATATTTATTTTTGTGATTATGTTTCTACGTCTCTAATTAGACAAAAAACAGCTTTTAGTTTCAGACATCGCAAGCACTAAATGCTGTTTTCAAAGAATGTAAAGATAACCGTTTAAAAAGCTAAACTTATAATAAATGATAATTTATCATTAATGAAATTATCAGAAAGTCATTAGAAAGCAGACAGAATATACTTTTTTTTTAATTTCCCCTTAAACAAAATTGGAGAGCAGGAAGAGCATTTTTTTAAATTTGAAACAGAGTGAAAAACAACGCGGAATTGAAAGCAAAACAAAAACCGAAAACAAAGGTAAAACAAGCAGCGACTCTAATTGGCGTTTTGAGGAGAAAGCTGAAAGGATGGAGAGCGCAAAGGGTCCCGAAAAACGGCTCAGATCGTTAATCTTGATAGCACTTCTTGCGTCGTCAACAATGGCTCGTGCGCCTTGAGCGCGTTTCGCAAATCTTGATCTGACCGAGCGCAATATAACAAAAAAGCGATTCAATTGTGTCTGCTACCGCTTCGTAATTTGTTGTTCTCGGCGAAACAGTTAACGCGAAGATACTATTTAGACAAGAAACTTGCAGCATACAGCGAGAGACGAGAGGCAGCAGACAGCATCGACAAAGGCTCCATTATCATTTTCCGTTCTTGTCAGCGTCGCCCTAATTGCCAATCTGCTAACTTTACGAATAAATATACTATCGGTTTTTGCCAAACTTTGATCAATAACTAAAAATCCATAAATGCTTTCAGAAAATTCCAATTTTTGTATTGTAAAAACAAGATTTATAAACCACTCTTTCATTCTTGGAAATAGCTGAATAACGAAAATGGTAAAATTGTAGAACAAATGGTGTTTAGTTCGATCTCAAGAAAGGGCATCTGTACAATTGGAGTTACAAAATGAAATAAACCTATATTCCAATGTATGTATAGCGAACTACTTCTGCTTACAAGCAATTTGCAAACAGCAAAGAGTGAACAACAAAAAGTTCGAAAGCTAGACTTGCAAGCAAACAAGCGTCAGGGCAAAAGATGGAATTCGCGAGAGGCGACTAACAACAAATGTATACTTTTGTTATATTTACCAACATACACGTTTATGAAAGTAATAATCATAAATAAATATCGAGCGTACATTATTCCATACAAAGCACAAGAAGGAAGAAACAATTCATCGCTTACTGCTAATAAATATTCATACTGAGCAAATACTGTACTTCAATGAAATTTTATTAAATTGTGTCGAATTTTATTTAGCACCACACGCAGAAAAAATGCAATATTTTTATCGAATGAAAATTAATGAGAATTTATAAGGACATGAGTTACTTTTTTCCTATACAATGTGCACAAGGCAATGTAAAAATTTAGTTTATGTTAAAAGTAATTTCAATAAATTACACTGTGCAAACGTACCTTAAAAACGCGTAACCAGTTTAAAGGCAATGAGTTGAACAGTTGGGGGTTAGGAAAATTATTATTTCGCATATTTTCCTTCAATCCCGAACCGTTATGACCGCAACACGAAATAATTTTACGAAAAAGTTTTCATCAGTGGCATTAGCAACTTTGCCATTTTCCCCCAATACCCCCCTTCATTTGCAATAAAGTTTAAAACCAATGTTTTAATTTATTGCGGTAATTGCAAAGTACTCTTACTGAAGTGCGCTGAAAATATTGCAAATAAAACAAAATGATTCATTGTAAGAGTTTGCAATGTTAACAATTAACATAGTTTACAAATAAATTATAAATGCTTGGTTACTGTAAAACCATTTTTTAATTAATGATTTTTTTACAGAATTTTTGGCTCAAATAAATAGAAGAAAATACATTAAATTCTCGATTTATTGACTCTGAAAGAAAACAAATATCAGTTTATTCTATTGTGTTTCCAAATTCATATTTTTTACAACTGTATTTGTTACTCAAATAAATCGAAGAAAAAACTTTTGTTTTCCGTTTTATTTACTGAAAGAAAACATTTTTCAAGATAAAATTAAATCAGAGAGCACAAACGGCAGAGTTATTAAGTTAGAAACCTTGAAAGTACATTTTCCATGCGACAGAGAAATAAGCAAAAACCATTTAACGAGCACAGATTCCACATGGATAAATATTTTAATAAAGAGGTGCAAAAAAGTGAAATAAAGGCAAGTTCAAAGTAAAAGATAATCCTGAAAGTTGTAACGGATCCATGAACATGTTTCTAAAGAAGGACTTATTTAGAGGTGGAAGAGGACACGACGCAGCGTCGCATACAAGTGCCGACTTTATTTATTTATTTACCGTACTGCGTATATAAAGAGTTTTTATACGAGTAGCATGGATGTGCTGCCTGTATGTGTGCTTGCGACTCTTTCCAGGGGGTGAATTAACATAATCATTGAGGAGACTTTTCGAAAGCTCGCGTTCCGCTTAATCCCCTCAAACACTAATAATAATAATTCGTTGTACGTCGCCATATAGTATACATATAGTATATGAAATGATAATGACGATGATGAAAAGATGTGAATGGAGGCGGCGAAAGGAGGCGACGCGCGTCTGCATCGTAATTTCGGATTACGGATGTCCAGGTGCGAACCAGTGCTCGGCTCTCTTTCGCTCGAAGGTTTATTTGTGGGACAAAAGTCCACAAAAAGACCCCCGACGAATTATTACCGTCTCAAAATTAATTACAGCAGCAAACATTGACCTTTGTTATTTTACTTAGCACCTAATTATGTTAATTCAAACCCTTTATTCATTGCGGAGGGTTAACAACCAAATGATTTATTTATAGTGAATTTATTTTATTAATATTAAAGGATATTAATCAGTTCTCTTTGTGATAATTTTCCTTAGTTAATTTATAGTAAGTTAAAAAAAAAATCATAAAACGCAATTGAATTTAGTTTTGCACTTAGCATGGGTGGCTTCAAAAGTTCTAGGCTTGACCATATAACCCCTGACTTCAACAAAGTTGGTCCAGAGTTTCTCCAACTTTAGTGTACCTTCCCGGAAGGCAGGGATGGATATGTAAAAAATATCCATCTACGACCCAATCAATTTCCTCATTGCAAGTGAAGCGCTTCCCAGATCTAAATTGGATATTTTGGGAGTTGATTGATCCTTAGATGCCAAATTAAGAAAATAAAAGAGATGATCTAACAAATAATACCACAAACTGCGTAATTTTTCCAAATTTAAATAAATGTACTTATTGAAAATGCCAAAAATATACTAATTGTAAAATTCGTGAAAAATAAATTACTTCAAACCATGAGTAGAGCCTTGTTAGATTAATAAAAGACACAGTCACCTATACAACAATTTTTTGATGTTTGGAAAATTAGCTCCTCGATAGACTAAGAACTTTTTAAAGAACCCATGTAGCGGGTATTGAACTTTCCAGGTGACTATTTTATTTTTCAAAAGTTAAAATACTTAAGTGGTAGTATTCAATGATCATTTTTTCGAAGCTCGTAAATTCAAAAAAATTAGTATTTTTGAAAAGGCTACTGCATAAAAACTAGAAACGGTACGAGCTCCGAAAAAAATAAAAACTATTCTCAATATTAAATACTACCACCTTAGCTACTTAACTTTAAAAAAAATTAAAATAGGGACCATGAAAAAATAAAGTTTATTTTTTCATGTAAGGTTTGGAAAGTGCAATACCCGGTATGAACAATGTAAATTAAAAAAAAAAACAACTAACAAAAAAAACAGATTGCAAAACCCTTAAAAAAATAAAATTTAAACAACAGAAAGGCGGAAATATTCAAATAACACACAGAAAGAATGATAATGCGAACAATAGAAACATAAAAAGAATCTAGTTTGTGGAGCATTTACATGGATATATCCCTTACGAAGGACGAATAGGGAGCGAAGATATGATCAAGAACGGTTATTGCATTCCACACAACAGCATTTCGTGTTAAATTTTATTTGGTGCTTTTGTTTCCACACGCAGCTAGGCAAGCACTCTAAACTAAACCACACATTACCGAAACGCCGAAAAAGAAGTCATACATAAAAACGACTTAATCGTATATAAGGTATATAATGAGAATGATTTCAAAAACTAGTTCCTTCTGCTTAATTAAGCACACGTTATAATCAATTAAAACGTAATAAAGTAATTGACCTTAATTTTCCATTTATTTTTTTTATCTGTACAATTTTTCTTTCTCTGAAAAAGCATTAAAAAAATATATATAATGGCAGCTTTGAAAGACGCGTGCATTTTTGCCGATGATAATTTCACGCATACTGCAAAAAAGAAAAAAAGACCTGAGCATCTGAGATAAAATGATCCAAGAAGAAGAGAGACCGAGAAGTGTAAATGGGCAATGTTGTGTGGCAGTGGCGGATATCAGAGAGAAAGAGAGAGTGATGTTATCAGGGGGAACGTCGTCTTTTAGGTGTGTGCCTGTGTTGTGTGTGGAATTACCCTTCAATTAATTGCGTTTCAGATAGCGGCGGTTTAATAGCGTAACAGAGCACAACTCGACGAGACGTTAAGATAGCAACAGCAGCTCCAGCAGCAGGACCCAGCAGAAGAGATGAGGGACAAGATAACGAAATGTGTTTCATCTCTATATATCTCCACTCTAAACAAGAACACGCGCTCTTCGATCGCTGTCTCTCTTGTCTTCTTGCCAGACTTCTCTTTGCTACATTCAAGAAGCTTAAATAAGTGCTAAATAGTAAATTGTCTTCCAATTACTAATCGTCACTGATGACATTATGCCAATTATTTAATTTGCATTTTAAATGCTGTTCCGTCGTCATATCGTATTCGCCGCATTTCTGCGGATTCTTAATTAGGAAATTTTGAGTATAGAATACTTTTATTGTACACTCATTCTTACTTTTATTGTACACTCATTCTTG